>JAVKPL010002052.1:0-17992 GCA_032173675.1 Gastrolobium villosum
GGTGTTTAAATTCAGCTATACAAATTTCGACATGCCCGAGCTGTTTAATTTTTGTCTTTTATATCTCTTTTTCCAATGACTCTCATACAAGATTCTGACTGAAAAAAAAAATTTATACAAATACTTTAACAAATTGATAATACTTATTTAAAGACAGATCGCAATGATGGACCCTTAGGTATTTTGAAACTACAAGATCATATAATCAATCTTAATAATCTTTAAATTAAATGTTAAATTGAATTATTAACTGGTATTTGATCTTTAACTAATCACTATAATTAACGTGCTAAAAATATTCATGCAAGTCTCCCTGTGATTATCAGCATGACACGCATTTCCCAACAACAACAAAATTGTGTAAAAGAGACAGAAGCAAAAGACTGACAATAAATCTGAAACGGTAATAAACAGTGTTTGGATGTTGAAGGGTCTGTACCATAAGGGACCCTCAAAATTTAAAGATCACTGACCGCAATCCTACAGGATTGGATGCATCCCAATTTACTGTAATGTGCAGAAACCCAAAGTTGAAATGAGGAAACGTCTTCTTTCTCCTTTGCTTTCCCAGGAAATTGGCCTTCAGTTCAAGATGCAGAAAGGCACACAAAATTACCAAAAAACCAATCAGCGAACTGAGATCAAAATAATAAATCAAACCTGTGGTAAATTAATATTTGCTTTGGAATATCCACCCCTTGCATATTAACATCGGTCAAACAACCAAAAATAAAATAACAAACAAATAAATAACAAAAAGGAAGTAAATAAATAATAGCAATTCTATCACTAAGCTAACAGATTGAGCCGTCTAGCCAATATCACCATCACCAGCATCACAATCAACGGTTAAAGCAGAAGAGGAAGAACAACAACAACATGGTCACTGGCAATAATTTGAGTTTAGAAACACGTTTTATGCTACAAATATCCCATCTTTCACATAAGGTAAGGAAACCCATTTGTCTGATAACGATTCTCATATCAAAGACGGTGTATTCCTCGATCCAATAGGCTATGGTATCCACAAGCCTAATCATATTCCACTGTCCCAGTTTCTTCAGCTTCAGCTGCTGCTGCTGCTGCAACCACAACCAACACCAACCCCACAATGGTATCATCACATATGCCCACAAAATAATGGGAGAGGAAAAGCAAAATCTTTATAGTAATATTTGAAAACAAACTGGGAAGAGACTAGAGGGTCGGTTGTGGGTGCATATTTTGTCAAAAAAAAAAAAAAAAGGTTGCATGTTTCTAAAAATTTCTTTTTTCCCTAGAAGAGGTTTGATTTGATGAATTTGCTTGTCCTATCACCAGAAGAAGTTAAGAATTGACGATGTTAGAAAAGGGTGGTGTTGTTGAGGAAGACCTAGGTGTTAATTAAGGATGTCATGCAGTGCTATGAGTGCAATGGATCTGTCCCAGACTCCCAGTGTGATTGTCTGTCCAATAAAACATAATATGGCCCAGAAAATGTGGGCAAAGAAGAAAAATGAGGAAATGAAAGGTTGGTGGGGCGTGTGAATACGGTTTTTGGGCATGAGATAAATCTGCTTTTTTGGCTTAACCCTCTACAGTCTACACTCCCTTCAAATCAAATCTAAATCCTTTCCTATGGTTGCTTGCAACTGAAGACCAGATTGCCTATATTTGCGCAAGCAACCTATTTCTTCTTCTTGCTTCCTTGTCTAGCCTTAATTAATTAATGTAATTCCACTCATGCCCTTCTTAAAAAGTTGGTTTACACTTTTGAATTTGATTGTTTCATTATCTTAAAGTATTAATACATTGCCCTATTGTTAGGTAACAGGGGAAGTTATCTTAGATAGATTCGTCAAGTTCATTGTAATAAGTGGGTTTTAATATTAGAGAGTAAATTATTTTTTGAGTCCTAAATAAATATTATAGGATCTAATTTGATTTAAAAAAAAAACAACTCCTGATATCTCTCTTAAATTTAAAATAAGTCCATGTTAATCATTTTAAGGGACCACCGTGGGTTTTATTTGAATTTTAAAGAGATCATAATTTTGACTAATTGGATTTATTTTGAATTTTATAGAGACCACAAATCGATTGTTTTTTTCTAAGAAATTAAAATATACCTGGTGATTTTTGTTAAGGACCAAAAAAATATTTTACTAAATATTATCTCTTAATCAGAAATTTTATAATAAATAACTTCACATATTATATCTTAACCCAAAATCTTATAATATTAAATTCATAGATTTATATAATCTTCACTTAATTTATTTATAAGCTGTATGAGACTTCACTCCTCTTGTTTGAATTCTAACCTCAAAGTAGTAGCTTATGTAATAGTTGATTTAATTCTCATAACCTATTTAAATTTGGGTTTTATTAGTGTTATGTAACATAATGTAAGTGTTGTTTCCAACTCTCACATCAAAAGGGAAAGAGAAAGTGGAATGATGAAAGAGAAAGAAAAACATGTGGACCCCACCTCATTAATATGTGTGTAGGAAAATGAAACTATATTATGTTAAATGATAAACATAAAATCCTTTAAATTTTACTTTTCCTATTCCTATTTACTCCCCCAAGCCCCATGAGGTGGCCACCTAAAGCCCTTGGTGGGAACTCTTTTGTTATACTTATTATAAACTACATATTATCATTATTAGAGACCTAGTTGTACTTCAATTTTTACAAAATAAATAAATAAATAAAATTTGAAATTAAATAAAAAATCTTAAAATGGCACTATAATTTTTAACATAAAAAGGAATTTTTATCCGTACGAAATATTATAAGTGAATTAAAATTAAAATAATAATATCAGCACGAATTTTATTTTCAAAATTTCTTCACGGATTCTCATACTAAATCATTACTCTCTCCGTTTCAAAATATTATCATTATGTTATCCAAAAAAAATATTATCATTAAAATCATTGCATAATAGTTAGGAAAGTTATTGAATAGCCTTGATTATAAACGAATGAAAAATAGAAAGTGTATTTCACTAAATTACACTTTATATGTAAATGCTTCAAATATTAAAGTTTTTGCTCTCTTTTATTTCTTTAAATAAAGGTATTATAAATAAAAATAAAGATTTCACCAAAAAAAAAAGCTTAAAAAATTCACTAATTTATTAATTTTTAAAAATCACAATTAATTAAAATAATGTTTGAAAGCATCAGATATTTTAAACCAGAAGTAATAAATAACACAATAATTACATATATAATAACTTTTTTGAAATGATACAAATGAGTTCACAATAATCTCTAAAATAATTATAAAGATAATTATTCGTATATATGTATATTATATATTTTTATATCCACGACTAGTGGTGAAATCGGGTCGGGCCGGCCTACAGGGGCCTACGACTCTGCCTACATCAGGTCAGATCTGACCTAGTATATTCTGTATAATAGATCGGGCTTGGACCTTAAAAAAGTCTGTTTAATAAAAAGGCTGTAGGTCCACTTTCAAAAGGTCGAGCCTATAAGCCTACAGGCCGGCCTATATTGTACTATTTATTTTAAATAAAATAAAATAGAGTAAGTATGTCTTGAAGAAAAAATAAAAGATATAAATTTAATCAATTACAATTATTTATAAATTAATTATATTCGATTATATTTTAATAGAAATATTACTTTATTTCTTATATAGAAAGAAGCAACATATCAACATGTTAGATCGTATATATGAATATATTAAAAGATTTTTGGGAGAGTTATACTTACTACAAGCATCATGATTTATTTGTTGGATTCATGTAGTTATTTTAATTTACATAGTATGGTTTTGTTTATTGGATTTGATGAAATATATGTTATTTAGTTTGAACATTTTGCTTTCGAAAATGACTTAATGCATATTGTATGAGATTTGTTATGATTCATGATTCTGTTTGGACGTTGAAATTATGATTTTTGGTGTAGAAACTGAATTTGAGCACTTTGTAAAGTTGATTTATGGTTCTGCTTGGAAGTTAAAAATTAACAGACTAACAGGGCAAGGCAGGCCATTTGATTTTTTATAAACGGGTCAAACCAAACTAATAGTTAGACTCATACTAAGCTTAGGTCAGGCCAAATTAAATTTTTTTGATGAAAATTTGGACTTTTCAGAACAAAAGTTTACCCAACCCGGTCCAGTTTCATCCTTATCCACCCACGACCCATTGCATTGTACATAAGTTTTCTCTTGCTCAAAACTATTCTCAACAAATTTCAAGGGCCTTAAATTTCTCCCTGACGAAACAAGCACAAACGCCGAGGTTAAATTTATCGAGACGACCACCAAACCCTACAGAAAAAGTGGTTCAGCCTCCAACATTCGTTTGGGGATTCTAGGGATGGAGGGCATTGGAATTTTATTAATGTGCTACAGGATCATAATATTGTTTGGTGTTCCTTTATTAAAAATAAATAAATAAATTCTTCATTTATATCTTTTTTTTTTTTAATTTCTTCTCAATCCTTCCCCCAATATTTGAAAAGAGAGCGTAAGCTTTGCAAGCACAAAAAAAGAGCTCAGCGCATTGGTAGTATCACAAGAGCGCTTGGTTATTATTTAAAAAAAAAAAAAAAAAAAGCGCTTGGTTATGAATACTACAAGTGTTTATATTGCATCAACGTCAACACAGGACACAACACACTCACATTAATTTTAAAAAGAATAAATATCATTTTTTGTCCTTAGCAAATTTTACGATATCCACTTTAGTCCTTAACAAATAAAATGATAATTCGTGGTTCCTAAAAAATTCAAAATGAACCCATTTAGTTGAAATCGTGGTCCCTCACAAATTCAAAAAAGACCCACATTAGTCCCTCAAAATGACTAAAATGGCTCCACTTTAAATTTCTTAGGGACCATGAATAGCCCTTTCATTTGTTAGGGATTAAAGTGGGTATCGTAAAATTTCCTGAGGATCAAAAAGGGTATTTTCTCTTTTAAAAAATATTAGATTTTGACACGTTCAAACACGTTTTGATATTAAATAATATTTTTAATATATATAATATAGTTTACGTTTAATACACTAGTAGCCTATAATAAGTTATACAACCAGTCAAATATTCAAATTCCATAAAATAAATATAAAGCAAAAACAATTTTTCATGCTTTAATAATTTTTTATGTCAAATCCCATAAAAGAAAATATTTGATTTATAAATTAAATTTTCATGTTTAGTTAAAAAAAATAAAATATAATATAATTTGAATCTGAGAAAAAAAAGTGTCAAAAAACTTTGATCGTGTATCGGAGCGTTGATCACGTGTCGGAGCGTTAACCATGTGTCTCAAAAAGTTGATCGCGTGTTAGACGTGTATCAAAATGTATCGAAACGTGTTGATATCTATTATGGACCCATGTATGAGGGTCATTAATTGATAAGCCCAACAAGGGGCAATTTAAGATTTAAAGTCAAGCATAACAGGATCTCCATCAAGGATACCAATCCTAATACGACAGCATAATAGGTGGGCCTGGGCCATCATTAGAGGCATTAAAGGTCCAGAATCCATACCCACAGGTAAACTCTATAAACAAGAGATAAAACCTACATGTACGTTACGCTCTCTCTCTTATTGTTATGTTATCACTGTGCGCACACACACACCCTTTGGCAAAGCCGTTGTTATTCCTCTGTGCACAGTGATCCGTTTAACTCAAGTGTATCTCCTCCGTATATACCTTACAAATGGTACTAGATCCAAGAGCAACTTATTAGTCCATTGGACTAGACATCTCTGTCTCTAAGACAGAACACTGGCGCCGTTAGTGGGGATCAATGAATTCTATATTCCCATAATTTTGACCGACGATGGCAATTCGTACAAGGAGTAACAGCCAGCAACCACAGCCTCCCAATTGATCGTGTGTTGGAAGAGGTGAATCAACCTCATAATCAGCTAGGAAACCAGGTGGATTACGATGTAGTCCATGTCAGTGAGGATGTCCCAGATACTACCTCTACTCTAGCTCAACGCAACCGGGTTGTGAACCCAACTCCTCCTCCTCTGAATCCAGCAGATGCGGTTGCCCGCATTGCGCTGGCAGCATATCCTGGCTCTCGCCTTGCCCAAAATGCATTCGCCGCAATCATACGGCGGATGGAGGATATGGAGAATCGCAATAACCTCCAACGACGAGAGGATTTCAAGAGAATTCAAGAGGAAAACACAAGGAGAATGCAAGATTCGGAGCGATGTTTACTAGAGCTGAGGGGATTGGGGTCTAAAGGAGTTCAAATTCGTGATGGAAATGGTCAGAATGGGGATCATAACTCTGATATTCAAATCCGGGTTAGAGAAACGGAGAACCATGGAAGATTAACGACTGAAGCGGCTGGGGATCCAAATTCGAGGAGCCTTGAAAATAACAATCATAATGCGGATATCTGATCTCCTACCCAAAATTCTATGGCGGGGGGAAATATGCGGAGAAACTGGGAAGAAACACATCCTAACCGATACTCAACCCGTCAGAGGACGTGCTGAACCCGGTGTTTACAAGAGGAAGTACAACAGGGGTAAGTACAATAATTGACCCATTACTAGAGAGATACTAAACGCTCCATTCCTAGAAGAATTTGATTCAACACACTGGTCCATATAGATGCATTCAACCCGGACATGTATATCCGAGGAATTGATGAGCCAGTCATTTCTCGGATATTTGCTACAACCTTAACTGGAGTTGCACGGGCATGGTTTTCAACCCTGCCTGCTAATTTCGATATGGAGCTAAGGAAATAAGCCCCACACCAGGCAACAAGTCGATGGAGAACTCTATCTCCCGCTGAGGCGAAAACTCAGGAATCTCCTCAGGAAACACCTCGAGGAACTCCTTCACCACAGGAATGCTAGTGAGATCATCATGTGCCCCACTCACCAAACCTTCCAACATGACATATCCAAATGCCCCTACTCTCAAGGCTCTCCTAGCATGCAGGACTGAAATATATGGCGAGGAACTGGCTGTGGAGTCACACAGAGATATCACCTCTCTCTTGGCACAACAATCAATCTATGCACAATTCTTGGACAGCCAATCCATGCCCAGAATAATCTCCAAATTAGCCATCGGCAATCCAATCAGATCTACCAAAAAATCACGGCCATCCCACTGAAACACGACATCTCGATGCATAGTGGAGGTATCACACTTTTCTCCGGTGGCGGTAGTCACTCGCAACGGTGGAGAAAGCACAGAAATGGGAAACTCAAGCCCCACAGCAATCGGGGTAGCAATGAATGGATGCGTAGCCCCGGAATCAAACAAGACATCAATAGCAGAACCACCAATGGTAATGGTACCTCTGACAAGGTTCGGAGCTCGGTCCGACTGCTGACGATCTAGTGTATAAACACGGCCAGTGGTAGGTGGAACTGCTGGTGCCGCGGTAGATGGAACCATCTGTAATTGAACTGCCTGAACTGCTGCAGCTCCCGCGGCCGATGCTGGACAATCTCTGGAGTAGTGGCCCGCCTTGCCACAATGGAAACATATCAGCTGGCCAGAAGCACAAGGCCCCACATGAACCTTCCCACATCCCGTGCATCTGGGAGCAGGCGGTCTAGTTGCACTCCCCTGAGTAGATGTCCTCTTGAACTGACCAGGCGCCTGCCTAGCAGCCAACTGCTTTCCCATTCCCTTGCCAGCAAACTCCCCGTCTTTCCAGGAAGTGGAACTACCAGTTCCCTTTACCTCTGCAACCTTGGCCCTCCTGGCCTTGCTCACAATGCATACATCATCGATATCCCTACACTGTTGTACCAGTGTACCAAAATCTCTAGACGCTACCCCAGTAATCCAATCTGCAATCTCCTCATTAAGTCCCCTGCGGGACTTAGCAGCAAAAAACGTAGGGGTCGGCATAGCCATTTGAAAATGTGCAAACTTGACTAATTCATTGAACTTAGCCAAGTACTCGTCCACGATCAACGAGTCCTGCACCAAACAGTCAAACTCTCCCTGCTTCCTCTCCTGAGCATCATATGGGAAATACTTCCCAAGGAAACAATCCTCAAAGAATGGCCATGTCATGACATTACCCTGCATCTCATAAGCGTGAGAGGTGTTCATCCACCACTCATATGCGTCTCCCTCCAACATGTAAGTTGCAAACGTGAGAGGTGTTCATCCACCACTCATATGTTCATCCACCACTCATATTACCTACATTTAGTGCAAGACGCCACTTGCACCCACTGATAACTCATATTTTATTACACTTATTTGTTACTCTTGGTTGGTATTTTTAGGTTTTATTTGAATTAAATAAATGTCTTTTGGGTTAAATTAGAATTCTAGATTTTAAATGGGTTTAATTGATTTTCGTCATAATTTTCAGATTTACACTACTTTCATATTTTGACATATCTCACTCTACAAATGTCCGATTGACTCCGTTCTTGTTATTTTTTGAAGCTAACAGGAAGGGTTGCAATTGCTATTTCAGCTGCTGAAGCCCAATTCGGACGGGAAGATGGTCTAAACCTGAGCTCAAGATGACGTGTTTTTGTTGGAATTTTATTTTGACATTTGGACTTGAAAATCAGATTATGACCCAATGTGTTTAGGGCCCGAGGCCATGTTTTAATCTTTTATTTTATTATTAAGTTTTTATTTTTTTATATGGGCCAAAGTGGTGAAACCCTAACCCAATGTATGGGCCGAAATGGTGAAACCCTAACCCATTGAAAGAAGTTAGAGCCAAACAGCCTACCTAGAAAGAAGTTCTATTGTTAGCCTTTTTGAGTCTGAGACCAATTTGTTCAAAAACTTTATGAAAGCTACTTAACCATGTTCCATTGACACACCTTGAGAGAGATTGAAATGATGATCCAAAGAAAAAGAATCAAGGTACTTCTCAGAAGAAAAAGTTAAGTAAATGGAAAAGAAGAATGGTCTGAAAAATGCAAAATGCAACTCAAAAGAGGAAAGAAAGGAAAAGGTAGTGGAAAAGGGAAAAAGAATCCTAAATTGATGAAAAATGGCAGAATTGAAGACTGAGAAGAAAGTATTGTCAAGATCTCAGTGTTTCAGTCTCTCAACTTAATCAGCCTCTGTCCAAAAGATTCTTACCCCCAAACCAGACCAAGTTATAACCTATTAAAGACCTTTTGATCAGTCTATGCATGTCAAATGGTTCCTCAATCTTAGGAACTTGAGAATATGTTCAAGCTTATGAAATCACTGCTACACTGATGGATTGAGTGTGAACCCCTCAAACACTAGAGTGATAAGAGTATATTTTTATCTAGTGAGGAATATTCAAGTTATAATCTGAATTCTTAATACAACTAAAAAGCATTGTTTGAAGTCTTTAACAGGGAGTTATACAAGCATAGCAGTCTGATCTCTTAAGTTATTCATGTTCCATGTTGTTCTTCACAGAGTTAATCCTTGCTTTTAACTTTAATCTATTACATTGCTGAGGACAGCAATGTTCAAATCTGGGAATTGTTTGATATGCCTTTAGCATATATATGATTTTGAGCCAAAATGAGAAAGAAATCTGGATTAATCTTGGTTAAAAAGGGCTAGAATTACTATTAATTTGATAAATCTCAATCAGAGATTGTGCAACTGATTTCCTTCTGATTTTGTAGGAAACAGGACAAAAAGAGGCACTTTTGGAAGTATCAGGTTGAAGTCCCACGCTCACAGCGTGGGTGTGGCGTTGACAGTGCCAGAAGAACTTTTCAGCCAAAAGCCCTACGCTGATAGCGTGGGCGTGGCGCTGATAGCGTGAAGAAGGATTTTTAGACAGAGACACCCATGTTACTAGCATGGAACTCACGCTAGTACCGCCAGACAGTCTTGCCATCCACGCTCATAGCGTGGGATCCGGGCTAGTAGCGCCAGCATCCAGAGACATCCACGCTCACAGCGTGGAAGTCACGCTAAGAGTGCCAGTTTTCGGAAAATAACATCATTGTGGTTTTTTAAGGGCAAATTTGGAAGAAGAAAAAGGTGGACTATAAAAAGGATGCTTCATGACAGAATTATTATTCGATCACCAGCAAGAACCGTCGTGCTTCAGAGGGAGAGCTCCGGAGAGAATTTCTTTATCATCTTTATTCTTCCGTTCTTTTATTTCAAAGTGGATATTGAATATTGATATATCAGTCATGACAATGGTTGGCTAAGTTTCTTTATTGTAGTTAGGGTCACAAACCCTATGTGAACCCTTGTTACAACAGATTGGTTTATTTCTACTCGTTTATATATTTATCTTTATCTCTACTCTATGCGTAATTTCTATCCTATTTGTTAGAATTGATCAATCTAATAGTTAATGATAGTTTGAGGGTTTCAATCCTAAATAATAATATTGGGATTTTAATCTTGAAAGGGAGTAGGATAACAATTTGTATGCGTACTAGGAATAGACGTATGTTTAATTGCAGATGTTTTATTTATCGTGTTGATTGCTTAATTTCATGAGGAATTGCTAAGGGATTAGGGTTCCAATTGAGGTTAAAGGGTTAGATTGCCAAAGGATTGGAATTTAACTAATAATTTTTAGATGATAAATTATATGAGTTTTTATATAAATGAGTATTTTAAATCAATCCAAAGTAAGGAGCGGGGATCATATGGTGAGTGCACTCTAGCTATAATGCTTTCTCATATTTACAAAAATCAATCTATGTTTTCTTTCTCATAAACAAAAAGTCAAAAATACATCTTTACTTTTAATTATTATTATTACTCAAATCCATAATATTTTTCATATCTATTTGAGTTCCTTCCATCTTAAAAGGAACGATTATTTGATATTCGATCACAATCCCTGTGGGGACGATATTTTTCTTATCATTGTATTACTTGTGCAATTGGTACACTTGCCGGTGAGCAACAGTTGCATAGGTAATTAATGTGAGATTTACAAGATTTTGGGCACTTTCAGTTTTTGAGCTATCTTTTGGGGTGATGATCTCAAGATTTTTTTTATATTGATATTTTCGTTGAGAGTTGAGGTCTGTGATGTTAGTATATGGGTGTCCTAGAGACAATCTTTTGATTAAATAAAGGACACTAAATGTAGAACTTTCTTTGTCGCAAATAAATAAAAGCACTATTTATTCAGTTTCATATTATGTCTCGATATTATTGTCAATATTAAATGAATGAACTGGATAAACCCATTGGAATAGAACAAGTATCACTTGAGTATCTGTGATGAGATCACGATCAAGAGGATTCAAGGATATCACATGTCTATTCCTAATTATATGTTCCTAGTCTAGAGAAACTGATATTGGGGATCAGTGATCTCGGGTAAGACTAGTACAGCTTATCTACTTGTATGTGGATACAAGGTAAAGACCTCATGAGCTACAGATATGGAGATGTGTTAGCTAAAGTCGTGGGTGGACTTATAAGAGTATAGCTCGCACTGAACAGACCCAAAAAGAGACTCTATGAGGAAATCTCACAGATAGTGTCATTAGAGTAATCTCTTTATATTTGGGTATGTCTTTCCTTAGACCAGAAGTTATTACCTAGACTGTGTTCTTGAAGGCATGTTTTGATTGTATGCCTCGTATGCCTGAAAGATGGAGATTCATAGGTATACTTTTGGGCGTGTCCTGAAAGGGCACAGGGCTAGGGTAATAAGCTGAAGGAATCCGTCAAATCTCTGTGAGAGATTAGGTTATCTGTAAATCGGAGAAATCGGGATGACATTTACAGGGACTCGGGAATCTATGCATAGTAAAAGAGATCATGAGATGATCTGCCTTTAGAGTCAGTAAATTGAAGATTCCTATTTCAAATAAAGCTTACCTTAAACAGTATGAGTTGATACATTTCCGTACCCTAGGTTAATGGGAAGATAACCGAGACGAAGGGAAATACATAAGTAACCAAATATGTGCAATAGGATGATCAAGTCATTAATCTAACTAGTTCTGGGGAAACAAAGCATTGCTAGTGCTATGTTGTTATTAATTGGGTTGTGGGCTTGTTGGGCCCAAGCCAAGTTATGTCAGAAGCTAAGTTGGAGCGAATGGGTCACACACACTAACACCTTGTAGTCATGATGAACTAACTTTAAAGGTATTGGGCCTAATAATGGTTGTTAGCCCAAGAAGCTGTTTGGAAGCCCACCTAAAAGGGTGGAGGGCGCATGGAGCATAGTAATGGGCTTGGATAGTCCAAGACATTACTAATTAATT
The DNA here is from genome assembly GCA_032173675.1 of Gastrolobium villosum. Classification (NCBI taxonomy): domain Eukaryota; kingdom Viridiplantae; phylum Streptophyta; class Magnoliopsida; order Fabales; family Fabaceae; genus Gastrolobium; species Gastrolobium villosum. The sequence continues at coordinate 12,187 of JAVKPL010002052.1, forward strand.
TAATTAGTTAAATTAATTATCAAACATTTGAATTTTGAATTTTGAAATTTGAAATTTGAAATTTGAAATTTGAATTTGGAATTTGAATTTTGAAAATGGATTTTGAAATTTAAATTTTGAATTTGAAATTTGAATTTTTTTGAATTTTGAATTTGAATGTTTGAACATTTGAATTCAAGTGTTTGAATTCGAATTTGAATTGGCTATGAAAAGTTATTTCATAACAAAAGGATAAGATGAGATCTGATTGGAACAAATCCCTTGTATCAAGAGGAGATCTTTGGAGATCACCAAGGGCTGATTTGGGGCGCAATATTGAGTGGATATGAATGTCATCTATTCATCAAACAAGCTCCAATCAGATTTCGTAGTTGAGAGAATAAGTGAGTGAGTTGGTTCAAATTTTGAATGCAACTACTCAACATATTTGGACCCTTTTTTTAGGGCTGAATATGGCGCATAAAATGGGTAACCATATGATGGTTTTTAAATCAGAATTTGACTAGGTTTGAACTTAGTCTCATGAGGATAAGATTGGAGGTTGTTGGCTAGATTTGATTTGCAACAACTCCACTTGTTTCTCCTTGATTTTGTGTGCCACTTTCAAATGGTTTTGAATGAAAAATTTCATTACCATATATCACTCTCTCATCCCTCTTGTGCGCATATTACTTGGGTGGTTCTTCTCCTTAGGGTTCTTCACAAAAACCTAGCCTACTCTCCATCTCTCTCATGCGCCATTCTATAGGGTAGTTAACTACACCTTTCCAAACACAATACCTAGCCTCCACCTTCACCAATTGAGCGCATAGCAAGCCTCATTGTGGTGATCATCTGGTGGCTTGCAAGAAGGTGTTCTTGCATCATTGACGAACGGTGGTGTAAAACAACATTAGAGGGTTTGAACCCTTCAGACCTGACAATTGATCTCCCTGATTGATCAGGCCAAAACAAGGTAACATCATGTTGTCCTAAAAGCATGGATTTCTATGTGCATGTATGTTTCCGCGTGAATTTTTTTTGTTTTTCCACCTTACATGCATCGGCCTTCAAGGCCATTTTACTTTCAAGTGGTATCAGAGCCCGGTTGCTTTACCATCGGCGGGTGATGGTACCTTGTTTGTGAAAAGAGTTTTTCACGGTCAAAAATCTTTAAAGGGTTAAAGTTTAATTCTGCATATAGATTTTGAATCCTAAATCCTTCAAAGTGTTAAAGTTTTGTTTTTATGAACATGAAATTCGATTCTATGTTCATAAAAGTATATGCTTCATGGTTTTGTTTCTTTTCTTTATGAAATTTTTAAAAGGAAACACCCTTTTTGAAAGGGTTGATTAGGCCATGAAGGCTACTGAGAGTACCTTGAATGTTTTCTTATTTTTCTCCATGAATTGTGTCATGAGCATTGCATGAAATTTTGAGACAAGAATTTATCATATACTTACCTATATGATTCGGCCATGAAGGTGTTTATGGCTACATGCATGGTTTAATTTTGTTTTTTTTAAGAAAGAATTAACAAAATTTGAATTATAAATTGTTTTAATAATCCGGCCATCAAGAGAAATTTAAGAATTTGAATCTTGATATTATTTTGATGTTTAAATGTTAAATATCAAGATATATGTGAAAAATATTATGTGATAATATAACGTTTGTGTTTGCAAGTTTTGATTCTTTCAGGTACAAACAGGAAGGGGATGGTCATGGTGCCCGGATTTAAAATTTTGAATTTTAAATTAATGTGTAATTGCGCTATTTAATTTACAAGTGTAATTTGTAATTTCAATTTTGTAATTTTGTCCCTCCAAAGATGTTTTGGAGTTTCTTTAATTATGTGTAATTAGAGAATTAGGCTAGTGGCGTATAGACGACAAGCGGCCGTTGCTTAAAGAAGCAAAAAGGACAAAAGCGCGAGCACCATGACTATCTCAATATAAACTATTTATATGCATATATGATTAGAACGTCTAGTATGCATGAATTGGGCAAACCGCGTTTTGTATGGATATTATGTTTGTCCAATAGCGACTAGTGTAAACCGATAGATGTTTGACATAGGTTACGACTAGCATGATAGCTTACAACATGCGTTTGATGAGACCTAATTAACCCTAAAATAAAAGGAACCCTTAAAAGGAATAAATAATTAAGCGTATGATTACCTCCCACCACCAATGCTACTCAAACCTCTTCTACATAGTGGTGCTCCACAACTTAGTTGGGACCCACTGCTTCGTTGAGCTAGAGTAGTGTTTGAAGTGTAAGACACTTGGGGTGCTGGTTTAATGCTTAACTAAGACATAAGTTGCAGGCACAGTCGGGCTTATGTGCTTAGGATAATGGTGCTAGGTTGGTTGCATGAGATGCACCACTAAGTGACAAAGAGTTGTCAACCTAATGTTAAGAGAGGGTATGAGATAGTGTTGATAAAGATCAACCCATAATTTAAATTAATCTTGCGGTCTCAGATGGAGATTAAAATAAATAATCGCACTCTTAATCCCACTAAGGTAAAATCTAAAAGTAGATTAACCCTAAGTCAAATAGTAAGGGTCATTGACTTAGATAAAATAGTGGGAGGGACAAATTATTTAAAGTCTTTAATAATTTGCTTTTAACTACATAACCGTATATTAACTAAAACTATATTTACATCTTTTTCAGCTTATAGTATTACTAATTCACTGTCACTGCGATCAATACTCGATACGAATAAACTGACCGTTTCAAATTTTATGGACTGGTATCGGAACCTAAGAATTGTTCTTAGGGCCGGAAAGATTGCCTACGTTCTGGATGCTGGAATATCCGTAGCTCCTAGGGAAGGGGAAGAAGGGTTTGCGGAATTTGATTTCGTAACCCACCAACAGCACTTGGATGACAATGTGATGGCAGTATGCATCATGTTGGCATCCATGTTGCCTGAACTGCAAAAGCAGCATGAGCATATGGATGCTCCCTCTATTATCATGCATCTCAAGGAGTTGTATGATATTAAAGGCAGGCATGAGAGGTATGAGGCCTCTAGAGAACTGTTCTCTTGTAGGATTTCTGAGAGCAAGTCTGTGAGCAGCCATGTTCTTAAGATGATCGGGCTGATTGAGAAGCTAGGAAACCTAGGCTTCATCATGGATGTCGAGCTAAGTAATGACTTAGTCCTCACCTCACTTCCACCTTCCTTCAGTCAATTCATAATGAATTACAATATGCATGGGATGCAAGTGAGCTTGCCTGAGTTGTTAAGCATGTTAACAACTGCTGAAGTATCTATCAAGAAGGATAAGACACAGGCTCTTTTGATTGGTGGGCCTAGCAAGGCCAAGGGAAAGGGTAAGGAGCCTGCAAAAGGTGACTTCCTTAAGCCCAAAGGAAAATTCAAGAAGAAGAAGGGCTAAAAGAAGGGTAAGAAGGCACCTAAGGACAATGGTGATGCTGAGTGCTTCCATTGTGGCAAGAAAGGCCATTGGAAGAGGAATTGTCCAGACTACCTGAACAATGTGAAGGACAAGAAGCATGGTGATGCTTCTGCCTCAAGTATTTTCATGACTGAAATAAACTATTCTTGTGCTAATCCAACCTCATGGTATTGGATACCAGATGTGGTTCTCATACCTGCAATATGTTGCAGGTACTTAGGAGCCCGAGGAGATTGGAAAGAAACGAGGTGGATCTCCGCGTTGGTAATGGAGCAAGGGTTGCTGCTCATTCAGTTGGAGATGCTGACCTTATTTTGCCTACGAGCCTTTTATTGCATTTGAATAATTGTCTTTATGTTCTGAATATTTCTAGAAACATTATTTCAATTTCTTGTTTAGAACAAGATGGTTATACTTTCAGTATTAGGAATGGTACATTTTCTATCATTTTGAATGATATGGTTTATTGTATTGATTCTTTAATAAATGGATTTTATGTGTTGGAAATGGGAACTGAACTGCTCAATATAGATGCGAAACGACCTAGGACGGATAATCAATCTTATCTTTGGCACTGTAGACTAGGGCACATAAATGAAACAAGATTGTCTAGGATGCATAGAGATGGATACCTGGACTCCAAGGATTTTGAATCCTATGGACAGTGTGAATCTTGTCTAGCTGGGAAAATGATTCGACAAAAGCCCAAAGGGCTTGAGAGTCATAGGGCTAGTGAGTTATTAGAACTCATTCATACTGATGAATGTGGCCCGATGTCTACTGAGGCTAGAGGTGGATATTCCTATTTCATTACCATTACAGATGACAAATCGAGATTTGGGTATGTATACCTAATGAGATATAAATCTGACGTTTTTGAAAAGTTCAAAGAGTTTAGGAATGAAGTGGAGAAACAGCGTGGCAAGATGATTAAGACATTACGATCAGATCGTGGTGGTGAATATTTGAGCCACGAGTTTCAGGATTATCTGAGAGAAAATGGAATTCTCTCACAACTCATCGCTCCCTACACACCACACCAAAACGGTGTCTCCGAAAGGAGAAACAGGACCTTGTTAGACATGGTTAGGTCTATGATGAGTGAGACTCAACTTCCAAAATCATTTTGGGGATATGCCTTAGACACAGTGGCATACTTTCTAAATAGGTACCGTCTAAATCTATTCAGACCACACCATATGAGATATGGAGTGGTAAGAGACCCAACCTGAGTTATCTCAGGGTATGGGGATCACCAGCTTATGTCAAAGTGTTGACATCAGACAAGCTTAGTGCTAAGAGTACTAAATGTCTATTTGTGGGGTATCCTAAAGGTACTAAGGGATACTACTTCTACTCCATGGAAGAACACAAAGTGTTTGTGTCAAAGAATGCTGAGTTCCTTGAGAATGATTTGATCTCTCAAAGAGGCAGTGGGAGTAAGATTGATCTTGAAGAAGTGCAAGATCCACAAGAATAGATTGAGGAACCCGAGTCTGCTCTGCAGGCGACGTTCTCCAATTGAGAAGTAAACACACAACTCCGTAGATCTACGAGGGTCATCCATCCACCTGAGAGGTATGGGCTTGTAATTGAGAATCAGCAAACTGTCGAGGATGATGAACCAAGTAACTATGAGGAGGCGGTCAAGGATGTTGACTCCTCAAGATGGCTTGAAGCTATGGAATCTGAAATGGATTCGATGTATCAAAACAAGGTATGGACCTTGGTTCCTAAACCGCAAGGAATAGTTCCTATTGGAAATAAATGGGTCTTTAAAAGAAAGACTGATGCAGATGGCAACGTTCAGACCTACAAAGCTAGGTTGGTGGCGAAAGGGTATCGTCAAAGACAAGGAGTTGACTATGATGAAACTTTCTCACCAGTTGCCATGATCAAATCTATTAGGATCATGCTTGCAATAGCAGCATACCATGACTATGAAATTTGGCAAATGGATGTCAAGACCGCCTTCTTGAATGGGTTCTTGAAGGAGGAAGTGTACACGACACAACCTGAAGGCTTTGAAATCAAAGATCAGGAGCATATGGTATGCAAACTACAAAGGTCAATATATGGGCTAAATCAAGCATCAAGGAGTTGGAATATACGTTTTGATGAATTCGTTAAGAGTAACGGTTTTATCAAGAACGAGGATGAACCTTGTGTTTACAGGAAGGTTAGTGGGAGTAATGTCTTCTTCCTAGTACTTTATGTAGATGACATATTGCTAATAGGAAATGACATCCCCACATTAAAAATAACGAAATAGTGGCTTTCAGAAAATTCACCATGAAGGATTTAGGAGAGGCAGCCTTTATACTTGGTATAAAGATCTATAGAGATAGATCCAAGAGGCTGCTGGGTTTATCTCAATCCACGTATGTTG
>JAVKPL010002053.1:0-17744 GCA_032173675.1 Gastrolobium villosum
CGGTGCACTTGCCGATTACGCAACACCTACATTTCTCTGGCCAGTAGATAGTATAAACACACATGGCACGAATATCTGTTGCACATGTAAGTGAGCTTAGGGTGAAGATCCTTGAGGACCCCTTGTCTTACTGAGATTTCTTGTTTAGAGATCTCACCCCACGTTTGGGGACGCTTATTTCAGGTTCAGGTAATGTTGAGGACTCAGGTAGCAGGAGGCCAGAGTTGAGTTAGATATATCTGTGTTATGCTGACATGTTGGTTGCTGGTTATTGACTGCTATTATGTTTTCCGTTATTATTATGTTGAGACTGATATTGGGCATTGTTGCCTTATTTGGTGAGCATGGGGTTTGTCCATGCCACATAGACTTGTTATTGTCTTCTTTATTTAAAGTTGTATTACAATATCAGGATTTTGGTCCAGACTATGTGTTGTAGTCCTGTGACTTAGAAACACACTTAATATTTATATATGAGGTATTTCAGTTAGTTGCCTTGCAATTTACATACAGACAGTATTTTATGAAATTGATTAAGTAATCAAGTTGGCTAAGGTTAACGACGTCATAATTGAATTAAAGAAAAATTTATTTCGCATTTTAATTAAGCGTGGCTTAATATGATAGTATGTTAACGATCCGGGTTAACACGGGCTGTTACATTTTATGGTATCAGAGCAATTTCTAGGGAAAAGCCTGTATTTATTGCAATAACTTAGGATGTTTCGTTGCGTGTCTACTTTGTGTTCTCTCTGATTGGTGTGTATTATGATAATGCATATGTGACCACATAGCATGGGCCTGATCAACTCATTCTTTTTGTAACTTGTGCAGAGTCATGGTGCCACCAAGGAGGTACCAGAGTACGAGTGAGGATCAACCGGATCCTATCCTGGCTGCATTGGCTGAGATGCAGGCGGCCCGACTAGCCGACCAGGAGGCCACTAGGTTGTCCAATCAGGCGATGCTGGACGCCATCAGAGAGGCGAACAGGAGAGCCACCGCTGAGTTTCTGGAGGAGAACCGGATGGCCAACATGACTATGATGAGGGTCATGTTGGAGGAGATGAGGGCTGGTCCTGCTGCTGGCCAGTGTCCTCCACCACCATCGCCACCGCCTCCACCTCCACCTAGTCAACAGGAGGACACCCAGAGTCATATGGGTGAGGGTATCCACTTGACGGGGGCTGTGCAAACCGTTCCCGTTTTTGCTGAGGATCAAGACGAGATCGACCTCCGGCTAAATGCTTTCCGCAAGCATAAGCCACCTTCTTTTGATGGGTCCTACGAGCCCATTGCTGCTGCTAGATGGCTTCAGGCCCTGGACAAGATATTCAGGGTGATGCAGTGCACCGATCCGCAGAAGCTGATGTTCGCCACATACATGTTGGAGGGCGATGCCCACGAGTGGTGGACGAACACCTCTCAGGTGTTCGAGATGCAGGGGCACGTGATGACGTGGCCATTCTTTGAGGATTGCTTCATTAGTCGATACTTCCCTTATGACGCTCAGGAGAGGAAGCAGAGAGAGTTTGACAGATTGGTTCATGACTCGTTGTCTGTTGACGAGTACTTGACCAAGTTTAATGAGCTGGTCAAGTATGCTCATTTTCGTATGGCGAGGCCGACTCCCATCTTCTTAGCTGCTAAGTTACGGAGGGGACTTAATGAGGACATTGCTGGACACCTTGTTGGTTCTGCTTCGAGAGACTTCGGGGCTTCGGTACAGCAGTGTCGGAACATTGAGGACTTCTGCAGTGTGAGCGAGGCCAAGAAGGCCAAGATTGAGGTGCCACAGGGTACTGGTGGTTCTGCTTCCTGGAGAGACAGGAAGTTTGAGAACAAAGGGAAAGGAAAACAGTTGGCGGATAAGCAAGCGCCAAATCAGTTTAAGAAAACTTCTACCCAGGGGAACACAGCGAGACCTCCTGCTCCCAGATGCTCGGGATGCGGGAAGTCACATTTTGGGCTGTGTGCTACAGGCCAGTTGATATACTTCCAGTATGGTAAGGTGGGCCACTACTCCAGAGATTGCCCGACGGCAAGAGCTGCTGCAGTGCAGGTCGTTCCGTTGCAAATGGTACCTACAGGGGCACCAGCAGTGCCACCTACTACTGGGCATGTGTACACGCTTGATCGTCAGCAGTCGGACAGAGCTCCGAACCTGGTCAGAGGTACTGTTACCATTGGTGGTTCAGCTGTTGATGTGCTTTTTGATTCCGGGGCAACGCATTCATTTGTTGCTACCCCAATTGCTGTGGGGCTTGAGTTTCCCAGTGATGTGCTTTCTCCACCGATGTGGGTGACCACCGCCACCGGAGAAAAATGTTTGACCTCCACTGTCCATCGCGATGTAGCGTTTCAGTGGGATGGTCGTGACTTCTCGGTAGATCTGATAGGATTGCCGATGGCCAACTTGGAGATTATTCTGGGTATGGATTGGCTGTCCAGAAACTGTGCATTGATTGATTTTTGTGTCAAGAGAGTGATGATGTCTCCGGGTGGGTCCACAGCCAGTTCCTCACCGTTCGTTTCAGTCCTGCAGGCGAGGAGGGCCTTGAGAGCAGGGGCATTTGGCTATGTTATGTTGTGAGGTTTGGTGAGTGGGACACAGAAGGATCTCACTGGCATTCCTGTGGTGAGGGAATTCCTCGAGGTGTTTCCCGAGGAGATTCCTGAGTTTCCATCGCAGAGGGAGATAGAGTTCTCCATTGATTTATTGCCTGGTGTGGGCCTATTTCATTAGCTCCATATCGGATGTCGCCACTATAGTTGGCAGAGCTGAAGAAGCATATTGAGGAGCTTTCAGCGAAAGATTTTATTCGGCTGAGTGTGTCTCCTTGGGGAGCACCAGTCATCTTTGTGAAGAAGAAGGACGAGACTATGCGATTGTGCACCGACTACAGGCAGTTGAACAAGGTGACAATCAATAACAAGTATCCCCTTCCACGCATTGATGATTTGTTGGATCAGCTCAGGGGTGCTTGCGTGTATTCAAAGATTGATCTCCGGTCCGGATAACATCATATACGGGTTAAGCCGGAGGATGTCCCAAAGACAGCGTTTCGCTCGAGGTACGGACATTATGAGTATTTGGTGATCCCGTTTGGACTCACCAATGCACCCGCAATGTTCATGGACTACATGAACAGGATCTTCCAGCCGTACCTGGATCAGTTTGTGATCTTTTTCCTTGATGACATCTTGTTTACTCCAAGACATAGGAGGAGCATACTGAGCACTTGAAGATTGTGTTGAAAGAGAAAAAGCTGTATGCAAAGCCGTCAAAATGTGAGTTTTGGCTCAAGTCGGTAAAATTTCTGGGTCATGTGATTTCCGCTGATGGAGTTGCAGTTGATCCTAACAAGATTGAGGCTGTGATGGATTGGGAGAGGCCCAAGACGGTTACAGAAGTGAGAAGCTTCTTGGGTTTGGCGGGGTACTACAGGAGGTTCATTGAGGGATTCTCCAGATGGTGCTACCGATGACTCGCCTTACCCGAAAGGAGACTCCATTCGTGGAAACATGAGTGTGAAGAGTGCTTCTAGGAGTTGAAGGAGAGACTGACTACTGCTCCTGTGTTAGTCCTTCCTAATCCTGCGGAGCAGTTTGAGCTTTATTGTGATGCCTCTGGTAAGGGGCTAGGCTGTATGTTGATGCAGAAAGGGAAAGCTGTTGCTTATGCTTCAAGACAGTTAAAACCTCATGAGGAGGACTACCCGACTCATGACTTGGAGTTGGCAGCTATTGTTTTGCTTTCAAGATTTGGAGGCACTACCTGTATAGCTTGAAGTTTGCTGTATTCAGTGACCATAAGAGTCTGAAATATCTGTTTGACCAGAAGGAGTTGAACATGAGATAGCGGAGATGGATGGAGTTCTTGAAGGACTACGACTTTGAGTTGAGGTATCATCCTAGCAAGGCCAATGTGGTAGCAGATGCTTTGAGTCGGAAATCCGTGAGCTTATCCAGCTTGATGATGAGCGACTATGAGGTGATTGAAAAGTTCAGAGACTTGAGAGTGAACTCCTTATTTGGGGGCGCACTGCTCGAGATGGAAACAACAGAAGTGATTAATGAGCTGATGGGAAAGATTAAAGAGGCGCAAGTGCAGAGAGAGTGCATTGATTATGTGAAGAATCAGGACGGTGTGTCTTGGAACGAGGATGGTTTGCTGTTGTTCCAGAAGAAGGTTGTAATCCCTCGAGGGCCATTGACTGAGGAGGTTATGGCAGAGGCTCATAAGGGCCAGTTTACTATCCACCCTGGTGCTACAAAAATGTACCAGGACTTAAAAAGAAATTTTTGGTGGCCGGGCATGAAGAAGGACATAGCGGTCTACGTGTCCAAGTGGCTTATATGTCAGAAAGTAAAGATTGAACACCAGAAACCGTATGGTAAGCTTCAACCACTTGAGATTCCACAGTGGAAGTGGGAGAGTATTTCCATGGACTTCGTGGTGGGATTGCCGAAAACTCAGGGTGGTTGTGACTCTATCTGGGTCATTGTGGACAGATTGACCAAGTCTGCCCATTTTCTTCCAGTGAATGTGAGTTTCACTATAGAGCAGTTGGCCAAGCTATATGTCCGCGAGATTGTGAGGCTTCACGGGGTGCCCGAGAGTATCATCAGTAATAGGGACCCGAAGTTCACATCTCGGTTCTGGGAGGCGCTGTAGGGAGCTTTTGGTACACAACTGAGATTGAGTACCGCGTATCACCCTCAGACTGAGCGGACCATCCAGACATTAGAGGACATGTTGAGGGCTTGCACGTTGGAGCAGGGTTCAGCATGGGATAGGTACCTTCCGTTGGTGGAATTTTCGTACAACAACAGTTTTCATGCTAGTCTGGGCATGGCACCCTACGAGGCGCTGTATGGTAGGAGGTGTCAGACTCCTACTTGCTGGTCTGAGGTTGGAGATAAAGAGCTTTTTGGCTTGGAATTTGTCCAAGATACTACCCAACAGATCCAGATGATCAGGGAAAAGTTGAAGCAGACGCAAAATCGGCAGAAGAGCTACTACGATGTCAAGCATCGTCCACTGGAGTTCAGTGAGGGTAAGCACGTGTTTGTTAGACTTTCACCTGTCATCAGTGTTGGACGGGCACTCGGAGTGAGGAAGTTGAACCTGCGGTTTATTGGGCCCTACCAGATCCTTGGTAGAGTAGGACCTGCTGCCTATCGACTTGCCTTACCTCTCAACTTAGCCAACATACACGACGTGTTTCACGTGTCTCAGCTTCGGAGGTACATAGCAGATCCTTCCCACGTGGTGCAACCGGATGATGTGGAGGTTCGGGAGAACCTAAAGACTCCCGTCGGACCACTCAAGATTCTCGATCGAGGCGAGAAGCAACTTAGGAGCAAAACTATTCCAATGGTCAAGGTGCAGTGGACTGGGCGTAGTCCCGAGGAATGCACATAGGAGCGAGAGGACGAGCTTCTCCGGTCGTATCCCGACTTTCGAGACATGTATGTTTCTGATTTTGAGGACAAAATCCTTAAAAAGGTGGGGTGAATGTAAGAACCCGCACCGCTAATTAAGGTAATTAATGAATTAATTATGATAATTAGGAAATGATTCCATAATTTACCTTAATGATTATTATTTGGCTTAAATAATTATAGTGAGTAAGAATGCTGAAAGTCGCTTTTCGGAAGAAAAGTGCAGATACTGATTCTGCTACCCGGTATAAATGCGTACCGGAAAAGTATCCCGAAAAATTATAATAAGTGCATGATAATTACTAGAATAATATGTAGGACTTGTAAAAAAAGTTTCAAGTCAAAACAATGTGATCTGATGCCAGAACTGACACTGACTATGGAAAAGCGCGTACCAAAAATGTGCTCCGAGAAATAAAATAAAAATATGAAAAATCTTAAAAAAATATGTAGGTTAAGATTCCAGATTTTGGGATCAAGACCTTTTGCGTAGCTATTAACGTTAATACTACGCGTTAAGTGACCGATTGCCTATTTATATGCACACTAAGGGCACAAAACCCTAGGCAACTGCATTCCTACGTGAGTCTTGGGCTGGTCAGCTACTGTGCACTGTTTCATTTCTCCTCTCCTTCCATTTCTTGGCCAAGTTATCACCTTTGATACTTGTTTCATCATTCTAAACACTTGGGAAGGGTGAGAGTTAGCCTTGGGGCTGCATTGTTGCCATCTTTCTGAGTTAAGAGAGCTGGGTTGGCTGAGGTGTGGGGCTGAGTTTGGAGCTTGAGTGGTGGAAACCTTGTTGAGGACATTTTGAGCTTCAAAGTGTCATCTTGTGGTGCAAGAACCCACCTTGGAGGTGCCATTTTCATGCTCCTACTTGGTCTGAGTTTGAGGAGCTGTTGGTGAGCTCCAAGTGTCCTCATTCCCCTGTTTTTGAGCCTTGGTGAGTTTTACCAACTATGATCATGAGTTTAAATGCTTAAAAATGGAACCTTGATGCATGTATTGAGCTAAGTTGATAACTTAGGGTGGGGAAGGTTAAACACACCTAGAAATGCATGTTTAAGTGCCTATAATCGGTTAAAAGTTGGATCTTTGGAGTGGATATTCACGAAATGCAGAAACTGCATTCTGTCGTGAGATATCCGGATATTTGTCGAACAGATATCTGGATATCGATATCCGGATATGGTGTCCGGATATTCATATCCGGATATGGGATATGGTATATCCGGATATGGTCAGTGTGATATCCAGATATTGTATATCCGGATATGTCCCAAGAAATATCCGGATATTCTGGGATTTCGAAGAACAGTAGCTGTGCTGTGTGAACAGTAGGCTATTGGGGGTTTGTGCACCCTAGATTAAGGAAGTTGAACTTCTGTAATTAATAAACTAAGTCAGAATCACATGATTAAGGGCTTATGGCTTTGATGGAAGCCTTACGACGTAAAACGTAAAGGAAAGATGTAGTCTTTAAGTTGTATGCTTGTGATGCATAATTGATGATATATTATTGGTCCACAACAGATTGTGATACTGCTGTGTTTGGACGTGAGAGTGGTTGGACTCTTGGCTTGGATTGATTGCTTGCAAGGTAAGCTTTTGTGTCCTCAGTTTAGCCATGTTGTGGTTCCACCATGTCCCATGGGGATATGGTTATATGCATGCTGTGTTACATGCTTTTGATATTTGGAAATGCTGTTGAGCTGTTATATGCAATGTGCCTTTATGATATGCATGTGGCGTCCACCTATACGGTAAGCCTGAGTGTGAGGTACATACGATATGGTGAGGCTGTGGGTGAGGTGCAAGCGGTGTTCCTTGTACTCATGTGGGTATAGACGCATTCCTACATTTCTCTGGCCAGTAGATAGTATAAACACACATGGCACGAATATCTGTTGCACTGCATAGTTTTGGAACTAATATTGGAAATATTGCTTTTGAACTTATATTTCATATGTAAGTGAGCTTGGGGTGGAAGATCCTTGAGGACCCCTTGTCTTACTGAGATTTCTTGTTTAGAGATCTCACCCCACGTTTGGGGACGCTTATTTCAGGTTCAGGTAATGTTGAGGGCTCAGGTGGCAAGAGGCCAGAGTTAAGTTAGACATATCTGTGTTATGCTGACATGTTGGTTGCTGGTTATTGATTGCTATTATGTTTTCCGTTATTATTATGTTGAGACTGATATTGGGCATTGTTGCCATATTTGGTGAGCATGGGGTTTGTCCATGCCACATAGACTTGTTATTGTCTTCTTTATTTAAAGTTGTATTAAAGTATCAGGATTTTGGTCCAGGCTATGTGTTGTAGTCCTGTGACTTAGAAACACACTTTATATTTATATATGAGGTATTTCAGTTAGTTGTCTTGGAATTTACATACAGGCAGTATTTTATGAAATTGATTAAGTAATCAAGTTGGCTAAGGTTAACGACGTCATAATTGAATTAAAGAAAAAGTTATTCCGCATTTTAATTAAGCTTGGCTTAATACGATAGTATGTTAACGATCCGGGTTAACACGGGCTGTTTCAGAGGGCAACTGTCTACTGGCCAGAGACTCGGTACATCCTATGTACCACTATAGATACAATATGCATGATCATGTTATATTATACTACTAACATACACCTCCAACCACTACCCTCAACGGGCATGGTGGAGCACACGCGGGGATCAAACCACAGTACCAAGGGATTACCTTAATAATCTTCTTCTTACAGCTCCAATTCAATATGTTCCCGAGCTTGGTACAAATAAAAATGCCAAAATCCCTTTGGTCCGGGACCAAAGGCAACCCACCAAGCTCACGGTTCCGAGTTCACTTCTGCGTGAGGCAACCTACAATGATCACGCAAGGATCATCAATACACGATGAAATCAACAAGATTACAAAGCACCAAATCTCACCCTCCCCACAACATAGGTTCGACCACCATAGGCCAATTTTACAAAATAATTTTCTAAATTTAATTTTAATTTTCCTTTGGCATTCTAAGTTTATCACAACACCATTTTAGGTCCCACTTTCCATCCTACACCATCACAACATCATTTTCCAATTATTTCCTTCTAGGTTTAATGTACACTCTCACACACTCCAAGTATTTTTCTTTTAATTTCCAATACATCAACTCATCACACAACACCTCCAAACACCATTTAACACCACAACACATCAATTACATAATTTTACAACATCACAACCCTTATTACTCTACCATAGCCGAAATCATCATGCTCACTAACCAAGGATTATCCAATCCAATTTCATACTTCCACACACCTTACAACCCTCCATTTAACTCATACAAACACTCCACAACTCAACTACACAATCATACAACATATCAATTCCATAAAGTCATGACATTTCAACACAAAATTCCCTAAGTTATCATCCAATTTTCTCAATAATTTTTATAACATTAATTACTCTAAAACATCATTCTAAGTAACTTTCATCCAATACACAATTTCAATTTGAGCTCTCTAACTACATCAATTCATACAACCCACTCTAGGTCACAAACTCAATCCAAATCAAAATCATAAATTGGAAGAGAAAGCTTACCACCAATTAACTCCTAGGCCACCCAAGAATGAGTTTCAACTTTTGAACGGTCCAAAACCGCCAAAAAAAATGGCAAAACCGTCGCCCAAAGGAGGGAGATGATCTCCACAATCACTCAATTTCGTGGCTCACTCAAGTAAGGAAAAATGTTCACAAGGTGATTTGGAACAACTTCGATGTTTTACAATTTGGATTTGAGTAGGTTTTGGATGTTTTTGGTGGTTTGATGTTTTGAAGCAAAGCTTCCTTCCCCTTCAATGGAGGCCGCGGTTTTGTGTGGGAGGGAGGAGAGAGAATGACTAGAATTTTGTGTTGTCCAAGGTCGCAAGTTCACTTAAGTGATGTGGGCCTTATCGCCACCTCATGCGATTTTAAACTAATTCAAATCTCCCGCCTATTCCGCTAAACGTCCATAATTTCATAAACTATTTAGAAACTCTAATTTTTAACATTAACCATTGTCCTTTAATTTCCCTTGATCAGATGAATCCAGAGTTTTTCGGTCGTTCGGAGAAATCGCAGTTTCAAGCTGCTATGCGCGCTGTGGGCACGATTCCCCAAACACTCTGATTTACACCAATTTTCACAAGAAATCATATTTCCTAGTTGTATATATCATTTATAACTTATATCCAAATCTATAGCTCAAAATTCATTCAGCACGCTTTACGGTGCAACTGTACCGCAGTATTTTTACCCAGTAAAAACACTATTCACCAAATTTTCAGAAACTTGCCTAACCACTGAATTTTTCGTTTTGAATCCATTTTCAGGGTTAGTTTTCCCATTTGATACCTCCCAATCAAATTTTCTTTCCTAGGGTTACGTGTTTGGAAAATTACCATTTTACCCTTCTTACGTATTTTGACCCTAATTTCAGGATTTTGACTAATCCTAACCCTTAATCCACATTTTCATATATAATTAAACATTTTGAAAATGCGATGTGTTATATGTTCTTCATAGAAGTTGTAGATATTTCTTTTGTCTTTACAGAGAGACCAAGATCATATCAATACGAGAAGACTAACCCAAGTTATGCCTAAAATATGAAACACGTTTCTGTCTTGCTGCATAATTTTGCTGTTGTCTTCCAGACAACCTTTCATATCAAAGATGATGGACTTTGATCTTGTGGTCTGCATATAAGTTGTAGATCTCTCTTTGATCTTTCCAACGAGACTAAGATCACATTAATTCGACAAGTATAACTCAAGTTATGCCTAAAATATGAAATAATATTCTTGTTATTAGGATAGGATTCGAATCCTTTACAAAGGGATTCGAATCCCTTGTTCCCATAAGCAAGGATTCGAATCCATCACAAGATGATTCGAATCCTTACTGTCCATAATGCACATGTTTTCAATGGAAACAATATATATGCATTCCCAATAGCTCTAAAACGTTTAAGGCATCATTTTTACACATCTTAAGCATATTTTGAGAGTCTCTACGCTATCATTTGCATATTCTTTCATATCTTTCAGAGATCAAACATATTTGAGCTCATATTGTGAAAATCCATATACCCATGGTGCTTCAAGTTGTATATCCATACTTTGAGAGTGTATATTTGTTTGCAAACACTTCATCCTTTGTATTCTTGAGTTGAGAGGGTTTTGAGACCTATTGTATTTGAGAGGTACCCAAATACCCAAGTAAATTTGGAGTGAAAGGGATCCAAGTGCCCGAAGTCTTGGAAAGCTATAGAGGTTTGTCAAGCACATGAGAAGCTTGACGAATAGTGAAAGAATTGATCGATCGACTTTAGTCTGGACGTAGGTCAAAAGTGGTAGTGACCGAACCAGGATATATTGAGTTTGTATTTTTCTAAACCCCCACTCTTTATTTCTAGCACTTTAATTGCTTCTTTTATATCTTGTATATACTAGCATAGGCTTTATAATTGTCGTATATTATATGTTATGGATTGTTTGAATGTATTGATTAACTTTTCATATATTAAAGTTTACTTGAAATGATAACTTAGAAACTCGAAAGGGGATTTTTGCGAAAATTTTGTAATACTCAATTCACCCTTCTTGAGTATGGAAGCCACATTCCAAACAATATAGTCAAATTTATTGTCCATTTAACACTTTTTTATCTTGGCCGATTTAATCAAGTTTAAGCACTATTTAGTACCTATTTGTCTGGTCTTCTTTTTAACTTATTTTTTCCTTAAAAGATGAAGCATAGCAAATACATTTCTGTAAAAACTATTATCATAAAAGAGTTTTTTTTCTTGAAATGAATAAAAAATGAAAAAGTTAGAAGCTTAGTTTTTTCGGAGTCCTTATATTTATATTTCAATTATATCTTTATTCTCTGAATTTCTATTAACAAATTTTATCGTCTACCTTGATGACAAATCATTTCATCTCCTTATCTCCTCCAAAACACTAAGAATCCAAGAGAATGTTTTCCCAAAAGGAGATTTTGCACGCTGGGTTGTAGTTAATTCATCTCAAGTTTGTATTTCAGGTCATAGTTTGTATTAAATAAAAAAAATATAAGTTGAGGGTTCAAAACTTCATATGCGCCAAAGAATACAAGTTTAACTAGTGTTATAAAACCCGGCCCGACACGGAACTCGAAAAATCGGTCATCGGACTGGCCATGCATCAGACCCGGTCAAAACTTGTCCAAACCAGCCCAAAATCGGTGAACCGATCGGGTTTTGCATTTTTATAATTAAAAAAAATCAAAATTATTTATCTTGTCAGAAAAAATGTAGAACTCATATTAAAATTTTTTGTAATTTTATTTGTAATAGTATACTCTTCTACAATGACCTCAAATATCAGCTTTCATTACTGAAACAATTTGCGAAATAATAAATTAAGAGAATGTGACATATGTCATTTCAATGTAGATGAATTTGAAAAATATCAGTTCACAACATCTGGCCTTTTGAATGTCATTGAGAGGTATGCTTATGGAGATTCTAAGTTGTAATTCAAATTGACATAGTAATAGCGTGCTTTTTCATTTATTTGTATTTTATGAACTTATAAAAGTGTGATTGGATAATTTTTGAGCTTATGTAGTAAATATTGTTTAACTCATTTTAAATATGGAGAATATAATTAAATATATATATATATATATATATATATATATATATTATATTTATATATATCTAGGTGAATCGTTCCTAGCAGTGACCCACCAATTTGACCAGTTACCCAATACCCCGATCAGGTCGGATTTAATAACACTGGGTTTTACATCTTTCGCTTAATACCGGCTGGCAACAAATTATAATAAAGGATAATAATTATTTTTTTAAGCCATGCATGTTCTTACTAATTATAAGGTTTTTAGTTTTTTGAGTAAAATTCTTATTGGATGAGGCTCTGTCTTAATAACAATTTTTTTTTCATTATTGAATCTATTTTTTTTTTTAAATTTATCTTTTTTTTTATCATATTCATGTTTATCTAAATAATAGAGCTTTCTAATATTTTTTATTATAATTTTAATTAGAAACAGAGCTTATCGAAGTTAATTTACCATTAACTTATCTTTAAACTTTTTTGTTTGTTTTTGTTTTTGGTATTAAGCTTTAGCTAGATCTTTAAAATAACTTTCTCGTTAAAAAATTTGATAATCACCAAAAATCTTTTGATTTATTTTTTAAGCTCTTTTTTTTTTAGTAATCTCAGGAGTATCCTCCAGCTGTAACCGAAGACTAATCTCCATCAACACTGTCGGACTTTCCATGGATGGCTTTCCCAGATTCTTTTTTTTCTCCCATTCCTAAGACTCGAACTCAAGACCTCTAGTTAAGAAATTTGATTTTTAAGTTCTTGTTTAACTTTAACTTAGAAGTAACTTTAAATTTTAAAAAAATTGCATCAAGCAAGCTCTTGGTATTGAAATAAACTTTCCCTTTTTATTTGTAGAATTTAAACCCTCTAATTAAAAACAACAATCTCTTACCACTTGAATTAACGATAATGAAATGACAAATTATATAGAGGATCTAAAGAATCAACAAATAGATCAAGTGTGATGTGAATTTTTATTTTTAAAAAGACTAAGCTAAATTAACTTTCTTTCCCTTTCACTAATCTTAACCTTTTAGTTTCTTAAAATTATTTTGTCATCACTTGGTAAAGAATATATAAAATGTCACTATTCGGGTTCATCTTGATTGTCTAGTTTTTCACAAGGGAGATTGGAGAAGCTAGAAAACGAGGACGTTTTGACCATGTTATTGCAACAAAGTATTTGCACGCGCGCGTAGTCATTTCTCATCGGCATCGCCATGTTCAAAGTCTACATATCACTATCTATCTAATCTACCTCTTACCAGACCCTCCCACAGTTCTTAGATCTCTCTTTCTCTGCTTTCACTTTTCCATAATTCTGTTCTGTTTGTGGGTCTTTTTCTTCTCTTCTCTCACTCTATCAATGGCCACCGGAGTTAACAGAAAAGTTTCTGCTGCATCAGCCAGGGCTCATACAAGGAGGGCAAAGAAAAACAATTCTTTTCAGCTCCCTTCAGGTGGGTCTTCACTTTCCCACTCTCTTTTCATCTTTCTTCATCAAAGTTTCGTTTTTTACATCGTTTTTATCGCTTGTCTAGTTATATAATTTTCTGGGTCATGCTGCAAGTTTAGAATTGAGGTTATAATCCCCACCCATTTTTGTTTAGTTTATTAAATGAGAACCAAAGAAACTTGGGGAACTTTTCCCTGAGTTTTTTTATTTTATTTTATTTTCTTTATTTTAATTAGGTGAAGAGTTGTCTAGTAGTATAGTATATAGACAGATACATGTGTTTTTGTTTGGACTCATAAAATGAATTGTCTTGTATGTTTCAATTCAAGACTAAGGGGAATGGCTTGCACAACCACCATCTGTTGTTTAGGAATTATGATATTCCTCTCCCCTTATCTTTATGGCATTTATTATTTGTAGCCTTGTAGTTAGAGTTATCACCTTTTATCTTGTTTGTGTTTTTTCTTCTTTTGAAAGAGATTTATTTATGGGTTTTATAAGAGTTATGTCGTAGGAAGAGTGGTTGTTTTTTTGTGTGTAGGAAACTTTATTGTGTGACAAAACGAAAACCCTTCATTTATTTATAAGTAAGCAAAAGTTTAGGAGAGGGGAGGTATCCCATTTCAAGACAAAGTACGTGATGGAACCCAATTTTATTTATTGTAAATTGAAGGAAACAGTAATGGAGACAAGCTCTTTACAAACACTAATTGCAATATACTACACCAAAAGACTCCTAGTCCTAGCTTACCCTTAGAACCAAAACACCTAGGCTCTAAGAGTTCCCCGAATCCCCAATATTCACTCAATTCGTGCATACCCCACTCCACCCATTCCCCCTCCTTTTATCCTATCCTCTAAGAATATTCTAGAAAAATCCCCTAACTAACTAACTAACTCTTTTCAGGCCCATCAGTATGCCACAAGTCTCAGAGAGTGCTTATGATGGTATTTACAAATCACCTGCCAAGGGGGATTGATGGTTGAAGGAATCAAACATAAGCCTTTTAAGTGAATTGCTTTGATCCTTACTAGCTGAAGCAATTGGCTTTAATAAGAGATTTATAGCTAATCCTACTTGTGTTGGAGAATACCGTAATTATTAATTTACATTTTGATGTTTTTATGTTTTACTTATGGACTGGAAGTTGTTATTTATGATTTAAATTATATTGATCTGTTTCTCAATTTGGCATTACAATCCCTCAGGAATACTTAGAACAACACTAGCAGTGGTGTTTATTGGGCTTCTAGCATGGGCTTATCAGGTTATTCAACCTCCTCCTCCCAAGGTATGTGGCGATCCTGATGGACTGCCTATAACAGCAGCAAGAGTCAAACTAAGAGATGGAAGGCATTTGGCATACAAAGAGCATGGTGTCCCTAAAGATGCAGCCAAGCATAAAATCATCTATGTCCATGGTTTTGATAGTTGCAGGCATGATGCTGTGTTTGCCGAAAACCTATCACCTGTAATTATTTATATTACGTTTTTCTTGCTTTCATAGCATTCTCCGATATCTTTATAGTTTGTATAATTTATATTTAAGGTGTGTTTTCCAGGATGTTGGTGAGGGCTTGGGGATCTACGTTGTATCTTTTGACAGACCTGGTTATGGTGAAAGTGATCCTGATCCAAATCATACATTAAAGAGCATTGCCCTAGATATAGAAGAGCTTGCTGATAAGCTGGGATTGGGATCAAGATTCTATGTAATCGGTTTCTCCATGGGTGGAGAGGTTGTTTGGAACTGCCTTAAATATATACCTCACAGGTATGATTTATTCAGATTATTTATAGTTTTGTTGACACAATTTACAAAAATAAATAAATCATTAATATTTCTTTTTGCATTATTTGCTCTTTTGTTATGTATACATCTGCATGCTTGCCTATGCATGTTAGCGGTGTGACATACAGTTGTTAACCCCTCTTTGTATCTCTCAGTGATAATTTTTTTTCAATGCTAACAGACTGGCAGGTGCAGTGCTCTTAGCTCCAGTTGTCAACTACTGGTGGCCCGGTCTTCCTGCAAACTTGACTAACGAAGCCTATTTTCAACAAAAACTACAAGATCAATGGGCATTACGTGTTGCTCACTACACACCTTGGCTAACATATTGGTGGAACACTCAAAGATGGTTCCCGCCATTGACTATAATCGCTCATAGTCCAGATATCCTTTCGCGTCAAGACAAAGAGATTTTGTCTAAGAGGTCTGATAGAACGAGTTATGTGGTAAGTATCCAGCCTTTGGGTGGTTACAAAATGGTGAATTTTTTTTCTGAATGCAATACAGTAAAAGCCATTATCTGTGAATGATTCGCTGATAATTTGTATTGGTAAAATTAATAAAATTTGATTTTGAAATTTGTTGGTTATTGTTTTGCCAAAGATCAGAACTCACCAACTGCACAAATTCGGTTTGTGCAATATATTCACGTGGAGTTTGACCATAAAAAAAGTGTTTTTCAGTTTTTTTAACTGTTTAATGCTGCATGTGGGTGTTTGCAATATATTCCGTCGCGAACAATTCTCTCTAACTATTCTTGTGTTTCTGAACTCTTTGTACTCACACTCTGTCTTCTTGTTTTTAATGTTAGACTAATGAAAAAAATTCCAGTTATTACTATTGAAATTAATATCTACAATAGTTTGTCTTTGGTTATGAATATTAAAAGATGTATTTTACACAGAATAGGCTGAAGTATTTAAACTGTGATCATTATTGCATTTTGTCAGAATCAATATAGGAGTAGATGCAACAATTGTGGGCAAAGATTAGACTTCTTGATAATACCTGTTTCATAAGTATTTGTTTTGGACTATTTTATTCATGCATGGACAATTGTGGGAAAAATGCCTGAAAATTTATTGCAAAAGCTTTATAAACTTTTTAGTATGTCTTAGGGTTTGACATATGGAAGATAGGGCTATTAGCCTTAGGGTTTTAGTTTAAGGCATTTTTTAATCAATAAAAATTTATATATGATGGAAACACATCCTGCATCCATGAGGAGCACGGAATATGGACTATGGAGTGTCACTTTATGCTTGAAACTTGAAATCTGTTTATAACATCTTCCAATTTAAAGCAGAATCATTGGTTGCATAACAAATATCTTGTGTAGCAAGTTTTTATCTGAGAAGCAAAATGTTTTTTTTATGCTCGAGGCCTTTGGTGCATTGCTCCTCTCAGTTATTCATTCTCTTTATTTAGAAAAATATTAGAGCACTGCTGCTGTGACTTGGTTAGTTTGGCATAGCAAGTAAATCATTCTTCATGGTGTTATTGTCTTGTATTTATCAATTTTATCTCCTCATCCTGGGGATAACTGCTTGAGGTTTATTGATTTCATGAATGTTATGTTTTAAGGGTTGTTTTGCTAATTGTAATGGATCTTTAAGTAATTAATTGAATTTTGAAGGCTCTATTGAAATGTGGGTTGTGGAAATTCTAACTTTTTATGCATGTTATATTCTTTTTGAAGCACAACACAATGGCCGTTTGATTCTTGTAACTTAACCCAACCTAGTGAGAAAAGGCTTTTGTTGTTGTTGTATATTCTTGTTGATGCAAGAAGGTTTGGTACTTGTGCACACTAATTGATTTGATAATGCTCCATTAGCATGTCCTTTTGGTAATTGATTTTAAAGTATCTGACACATGCAAAAGCAGCTCTTCACTTCTATACGCACCCGTCTAGTAAGGATATCTTACAAATTTCATCCACTAATAAAGAAACAGTTTTTATGAGAACTGGATTCATTTGAGAATTGGTTGATTAATTGAACCATCTGATTTCTGATTAGCCTCATTTTATTCGAGAGTGCATAAAATTACGAAGTTGTTTTGTCTTCAACTAAATATTTTCTTTCATGATATCTAATAACATGTCTTGTTTCAGTTGGAATATTGTCATGGAACTCTTTTAGGTCTTCAGGTCCCTAAAACATCAATTTCTTACCTCAATTCTCAATAGAGATTTATTATTATTGTTTATTTTATGTGACTTCCACAGGCACAGGTCAGACAGCAAGGTGACTATGAAACTGTCCACCGTGACTTAATTGTTGGATTTGGAAACTGGGAACATGATCCTATGGATCTTGAAAACCCTTTTCCAACTAATGAAGGCTCTGTCCATCTTTGGCAAGGAGATGAAGATTTGTTGGTTCCTGTTACGCTTCAAAG
>JAVKPL010002054.1:0-17876 GCA_032173675.1 Gastrolobium villosum
TTGTGCACTCACATAAATTATCTCTACCATACTAACCGTTACACCAATGTGGAACACTTCCTCGTTTCTCATTACTCATATCAAATACTACTAGTCTCTGGGAACTTAACCCGCACAGAGATAGCTATACACTCCTGGCACATAGGCCCCACTGAGATCTCCCTACTATCAAATCATATTACATGCACCCAGTGCACAGAGAAATTTATACTCATAATATATCTGTATATGACGGCAAAACTGGTACTCCGTACACTCCCGATCACACATGGACCCAGTCCATCTGGTGTCTGTATCACCTCTGTATATAACATCAAAACTATTTTGTATTACCACCTGGGCTGCCCCCATAATCTTAGTAGTAGTGGTACAATATACACCTGTTACACATAAGTTGATTCATCTTACTCTCTCGTGTCATTCTTCTCATTGGTAGTTTACTTTCGTTTCGGTTACCCCTGGTTTATAACATAGTCACTGTTATAATAATCCACATTCTCTTTGTAATTTCGTACACATTTCCCAGCTCTTAATAATTCCTTCTGTCTTGTTACCATTCAATCCATAGTCCATTATCTCTTCCTTGCTTATTTTTCTCATAGATTGTTTACTCTTTTACTTTGACTATTCACTTGCCCTGGTTCATAATATAATCTCTATTCCATAATTCCTAAATTTTCTCAAAGTTCTGTACACATCTCACATCTCTTAGTATAAGTTTCATATTTCCCATCACACAGGGATCTTCCAATCATTTCCGTCGAGTCACAGAGAACTACTTCACCTCAATCCTTGCACTGAAATTTACATTAATCCTTGCACTAAAATCCTACATCATTCTTGCACTTAAAACTGCTCGTCCGTCTTTGCACTAATAATTATACCTCAGCTCACTAACTAATCTTATCATTTTCATCTTGACATTACACATTAACTCTTTTGCTGACCACATAATTCCACACTCTCTGCACACTTTACACATCAGTTCTTTCGTTAACCACTTAATTTCACACTTTATTGCACTTAGTTCACACACTAACCACACGGTATCACATTAGGTTGTACCTTAGCTCATTCTCTAATCATATCATCTCACCTTATTGTTATACAACAATAACTCGCAAAATCATGCCATCCTTCTAGTCCATTTCCTGCTACGGCTCACATAACATACGCTCAATACTGTAGAGCAACTCATCAATTTTCCTGATCACTTCCACCCTTGGTGGTTGTAGAATATCTCTTTACCATGAAAATGCCTCTACTCCGTCTATCACTCCATATCAAATACCAATATTTTCATAAGCGCACTACTATTAGTAGTACTTATATATTCCACAAGATCATAATTTCTTTACAATTCTCATTACTGTCTTGCTCATGACTGTACATCTCAACCATCCTGTTCATTTATTACTGATACGTCTGCCAATTTGAGTCGACATCCATTAACTGCAATAGTTCCTTCATGGTACATATATCTTGTGTCATCCATGGCGATTCCTTCAATTTTCTTTATACATATTACACATAATTAGTTCACCTCACTTGTGTTTAGTCAACACTATCTCTTTATGGAATTCACTCCCATATTTCAATACCTCTCACATTACCAATCTATCAACATCATACTTTCAAGTGGTCAAACCTCGTAGGATTACTCATCAAATATTCTATTTGTTTCTCTGCTTGAACCATCCCAATCCATTCAAGTGCACCCCACTTGTCCTGGTTTCATAATTGCTAATCCAACATGACGTATTTAACTCACACATACGCATATCTGTTCCCTTTTCTCAATAATTCTTCAAGTTCAAAACCTCTCGCCTTGATGAAGTCTATTCACCAAGACCACTTGTACATAATTGTCTTACTATACTACACATATACTTGGAATTTCCCAATCTCATAAGTTCATCTCTGTTATATGTTCATTTTTCATAGTACTGCAAAGTTCGTCTATGCTCATATTGTACATATCATAAATTGTACACCACCGTTTCTTATAATACACTTTTCTCTCGACTTTCATTGAAGTCAAATATAATATTTAAATCTGTTTTCCTTATGCCTTCTAATATTCATACTTGACTTACTGCCGTCCTTTGTCCATGGAGCAGTTGACACTGCAGCCACAACATCATGCTAAATACTCACATTCGGTGCTTCAAGGTTACTACGCAGGCTTCTTACGATGACCACACATGTAACACAAAGGAATGGGTTGATCAGACCCACACTAAGGAATTACATATACAGTAATCGATAAGAATCTACATACAACTATGCAGCACATAACACATCTATATATATTATCAGAGTTCCCAAACAAAACTGCTCTGATACCATAAAATGTAACAGCCCGTTGTACACCGGTATTGTTAACATTAATTATGATATTAAGCGCAGTTACAATCACAGCAATTCATTTATAAAAATGAGAATAAACTTTTTCCGATTATTACGCGAACAATAAAAGTATAAAAAAGCGTAATAATAAAAAGCTGTGATCGTAACTGAAACACTAGCGGAAGACTTTATTAACTGTTTATACACTTTATTTTATCAAATACAAGATACCAAGGGGTTCCCATAAACCCACTTAGCCAATTCCTCACTTTTTACGATTTTACCACTTAACAGGATTTGCCAATCTATTTTTCTACGAACACAAAATAAAAATCCAAACTTAAACTCCAGGTTATCTTTTTTCCTTATTCAATTAACTTTCTAACAAGCTATCACACACTCGATTCCAAGCTCGTGAGCTCCGGTTATCGCCGTTTGAAGCTGGACAAACAACATTGCCTACCAACTCCAAAACAGCCCAAAACCTCCAATCTTCACGGAATAAAATGCACCTAACCACCCAGCCAATGACTCTCAAACTTTTACACCATAAACTAGACATCTCAAAATTCGATTTGATATATTGTACGCTTAATTTGACCAAGTAACGAAGCAGGAATTAATTTCCCTAAACTGCCTCAAATCTGCCCACTAAACAGGACAGAACATGGCAGAATATGACAACAGCCCCCATGGGCTGCGCACACCACCAATGATCCTAGGCTTTTGACACAACGTAGGGAACATCTTAAGCTTCAAAATGGCGTATGGCACGTCCCAATCGGACCACTATGGAGAGAGATACGCTCTCCCAAAGTTCACCCAAAAACTGCCAATTCTACAGAAAATCGGCCAGAGTTTCCTTTGTATTTCCTAAAATCCCCAAATTTGCATAAGCTGTTTAACATCACTAATACACCTGAAATCCAGCAAAATCCAATGGGTGGCACACACAAGGACCAACAACGCCTTGGGGGCACTTACAACCCAATCCAATATACACTTAAAACATAAACAATTTCATGCATAAACCATAATGTGGGTAATCATAAACTTACAATCGGCCTAAAGCCCTTCCATCATAATGCATACATCCATGGTACATTTACAACACTGGATTACATTTACATTTACAACTGTAACTTTAAACTACAAATATTTACATATTACAACTTCACTTGCCAAATAAACCCATAACTAAAATGACATGAAAGCTAAACTATGCACCACTGCTCCACTCGTCATCATGCGGGCTTCTCGCCCGCTGCTCCATATCCACTGGTACATCCTGAAATAATGCCCCGAGACGGGGTGAGATATACGGATATATCTCAGTAACCAAGAGGTTCTGGAGAAAACTCCGCCCAATGGTTCACTTCGATGTATATCAATAATATAAAACACCATCACTGTTATAAAACAGGATAAAGCAAGGGATTTAGAGAAAGGGGGAAATATCAGAAACAACTACGACATGCGGGATGGTAGCTACCAATACCACGCCATGTCCTCGGCTATACGCCTTTGGGTACTACCCCTAGCGTGTTCATAGAACAACCCACCAAGGTACCCCTTCCAACCATATACACCCGAGACTACCTAGTGTGCTCCTATCCGGATAACACACCATGACCCTGGGTCAACTGGAACTCCCTCTCGGAGACCTATCCAGTGGCAGTCCGGAAAACTTGCCCGAAGGCTAAAAATATCTATTGGCCAGAGATCTGGTACATAAGTACCCACTGTGATAATGCATATGCATGCTCATGCTGTTCTACACTACTCATACACACTTCCTACCGTTGCCATCAACTAGCAAGGTGGAACACAAAAGGGGAACAAGCCCCAGTACCAAGAGGTTACATTTCTTTTTCCTTCCACTGAGCTCCGCAGAACTCCACTTACAGCTTGATTCCTAGGGAACGCCTACACAGAGGACAATTCCACGCACTTAGAACTTTAAACCACTCATGAATTTCAACATAACATGTGTAAATCACATCACTTACCTCAATCCACTTGGCCCAGGACCAAGGGCAATCCACTGTTTCACTGTTCCAAGTTTATATCCACGTACGACAACCTATACAACCATGCATAGCCGTCAGTTTTAGTTAAAATACGTCAAAACGCGAAAAGCGTCAGATTTCATTTCCCCTTTTATAGGGTTCGGCCAAAACAGTGTTATATTGGGTTTTATTTTTCTAAATTTTCTTTCTCATTTTATTTCACTTACTTAGGTTACCCAAAGGCTAGTTCAATCGCCGTTTTTCTGTTTTACGACTTTTACGCAACGTTTTACGAATATTACACTTTAGGCACATTTTGCCACTTTCAGCACTTATTATTTTTACATTGATCCTTCCACATGACAATCACCACACAAACCATCTAATGACTTTTTCATCACACAACTCAACACCAAAGTTTTCTAAAACATCAATTTGCTCACTTATACATAAATGGCTGAATCTTTGTTAGCCAAACCAAAGATTTCCACTCAATTCCTGTGGTCCACAACTCACATAATCACTTCATATCATCATATAATCACACTACAATTCACTATACCACACATTAACACAAAACTCAAAAATCCATTTCATGCACTATTTTTCCTAAGTTAAAATTCACTTTTTTTCGCTTAGAATTTTCATTGCATTTCTAGCATTAATACATCATTCTAAGACATTATCATCTAATAGACATTTTCCATTTGAGCTCTCTAACATCACAAATCAAACAAGCCCTCTTTAGGGTGCATAAACAATTTCAAAAATAAATCTTCAAATCAATCCATGAGAGGTGTTGAAACTTACCCACAATTACGTCACAAGACTCCTCCTAGAACTCCACAAGCAATGGCTCAAGAAATCAACCCCGAAATCACAAAATTCCCAAAAATTTCGTGGCTGTATATGCCTTTTTTTCTCACAATAGAGAGGGTTTGAGGGAAACTAATCGGTGGGTTGTGTTCGGATGATGATTTCCATCGAATTTCAAGACAAGAATCGTCCGATTCGGTTAAGAATTGATGAAGTTATGAAGAAATCAACCAAAGCAACAAAAAAAATGAAAATGGAAGGGGGAGGGGCTGTTCTACGGGGAAGAAGAGAGGGAGGAGAGAGAAAATGACATGTAAATGTGACTTTTAAGTCACTTAAGCCATAGGTGGGTCCCACAAGCGATTTAACTTTAATCAATCACTAATTTCAACCATAAATTCATGGCCTACATATTTTTCTTGTTCATGTCATATTTTTTTTTCCTAAAAATATTGATTAAAATTTCACGCTTATCGGTACAATTATACCGCAGTATTTTTACACAGGAAAAATCACTATTCATCAATTTTTCCCGAATTTGCCTATCCACTCGATTTTTCGTTCTGTATCCATTTCCAGGGTTATTTTTATCATCTGAGACCTTCTGCTCAATTTTTATCTTCCTAGGGTTGCGTGTTGGCTAATTACCGTTTTGCCCTTTCTTTGTATTTTGGCCTAATCTTTGTGATTTTCACTAATCCTTCACTTAATTACTCACTTAACACTTTAATTACTTAATTTAGAATTGTGAGGTGTTATATGAAGGGAATCACAACTCGGATCATCAAAATCGGATTATTAAGGTGGAGAACTAGGAAAGGCCTAATCCGGTAGGCACATTGAATCCGAACCAGGAGAACCTTGCAATGGGAGACTAGAATGCTGCTGTGCAGGCTCTGACCCAGAACACTTCAGTGGAAGCGAATGGGCAGAGACATCGGGATGGAATACACCCCAACTAGAGTACGCAACTTATCAGAAGGCGCGTGGAACCCGGTGGCTACAGGAGAAAATATAGTATGGGGTAGTATAATAACAGTCCCTTCACTAGGGAGATTTTGAATGCTCCCTTCCTGGAGGATTTTGATTTGGCACGATTACCGAAATATGATGGAAGTCAAGACCCATAGGTCCACATAGATGCTTTTGATACGGCCATGTACATCCGAGGAATAGATAAGCCTCTCATATCTCGGATATTTGCCATAACCTTGACTGGGGCTACGCAGGCATGGTTCTCAACATTACCTGCCAACTCCATTGGGTCTTTTGAGGAATTCAGTAAGAAGTTCCTCTTGAATTTTGCAACAAGCAAAAAACACCCCAAATCTGAGTTTGCACTTGGAAAGATACGACAACAGGCTGGAGAAACCCTCTAGAAATACCTCAATCTGTTTAAGGATGCTGCCTTGCAGGTGCCAAGTTTACGAGTACTTGTTAACCTTACAATTCACTCCAAATTTACTTAGGTATTTGGCCACCTCTCAAACAATGGGTCTCACAACCCTTTCAACTCAAGAATACAAGGAAGGAAATATTTAGAAATGAATATACACTCTCAAAGTATGGTTATAATTTGAGTTATACTTGTCAGATTGATGTGATCTTGGTCTTGTTGGAAAGATAAAAGAGATATCTACAAATTTTATGAAGAACACAAGATCCAAATCTATAATCTTAGATACAAAAAATTGTATGGAAGGCAGCAGTGAAATTAAGCAACAAATTTTAAGTTCAAATGTGTTCTAGCTTGCTTCCAACTATTTTTTGTGAAAGATCTTGACTTGATAAATATGTTTTGAAGTTATAAAATATGTCAAGGATCTTTCCATGGATTTTTCAAATTTCTTTCAAGTATATACAGGTTATGATTATGCAATTTGAAAAACATGTTTACTTTGAGAAAAACTTTGAGCTCATGCAATGCAATCTATCATATACCCTCACATATGTTCTAAGTCCTAAAGGTATATTCTAAATATGATTTTAAACTTAGCTTCATGTCCTGTGTCTTTGATCTTTACCTGAACTTGATGTTTTGACTTGTTGAATATGACAATGCTAGACACTTTGTTGGTTTTGATCATTTTTCACCATGGTTATGATATTGAACTTCTCTTAGATGTTGTCCATGGTTAGTTGTCTTTGATCTTGTTATTTCTCTTCTATTATCCCTGGTTGCTCTTGATCCAATGATGTTGCCACTTTGATATGACATCACTCTTCTTGTGTGGCTACATCATACATCTTCAATATCCACATATGGTTTATGCTTTTTGCTCTTGATCAAAGCTCTTCTCTTTTTGTTGTAGCCACTTTGTTATCATCAAAACATACCTTGATCTACAAAGAGTTCTATGAAGGTATGAGACTGTACAATTTAAGATAATACGATATGCATGGCAAGACATAAGAAAAAACAAAAAGGGAAAAAAAATTAAGTCAGTTACAAAGCGTAACGATGGTACTTTTGTTTAAATATTTTGCTACTTTATTTAAGTATGCTGTACTTTTATTACCATATTGCATGTTAGCAAACCGGCTCAAGACGGGGGCATCACATTTGAAGTATCTGTTTGATCAGAAAGAGCTCAACTTGAGGTAAAAGAGGTGGCTTGAGTTCCTAGGGGATTATGAGTTCAAATTCAAGTACCATCCTGGGAAAAAGAATGTGGTGGTTGATGCCTCGAGTATAAAGTCATTGCATATGTCGTAGTTGATGGTGAGAGAGTGGGAGCTGTTGGAAATGTTATGGGACATGTGTTTATCCCTAAAAATAGTGAATCATGGGTTGGAGGTGGATGCGACTCACGTAGAGAATGAGCTAATCGATCGAATTCGAGAGGCTCAGCGGAGGGATCCTAATTTAGTAGCCTTGTCTAGGAAGCAAGAGATCTTTAGGGAAGAGGATGATTTGTTTAGGTTCTAGGGCAAGATCATTGTGCCTTAGGGTGGACTGATTCAGGAGGTGTTGGATACAACTCATAAGGACATGTTTGCTATTCATCCCGATGCTACAAAGACGTATAGAGATTTGCGTCAGCATTTTTGGTGGCTGGGTATGAAAAGGCATGTGGCCGAGTATGTTAACTCCAAAAGCCTACAAGGTTATTGCAACCCTTAGAAATCCCCGAGTAGAAGTGCGATTTCATTTCCATTGACTTTGTGGTTGGTCTACCTAGGACTTCTTTTAGTCATGATGCCATCTAGGTAGTGGTCGACCGATTGACCAAGACAACACACTTCTGATCAGACCATGAAACACATGCTCTGGGCTTGTGTTCTTAAGCATGGAGGCAATTGGGATGCTCTTCTACCCACACACGACACTGTCCCTGTAAATCGGCGCGAAGGACAGGGCATGAAAATGGAAATCAACATGGGCTGAAGTCTAGAAGCAATGCCTAAAGAGGAGATCAGAGAAGACTGGTGAAGGACCCAAGTCCGATTCTGGCAGTTCACCAAATGTCTTTCTTAGATCTATTGGGAAATGAGCAAAGAATTCTTCTGGTTTCTTCTATAAAAGGACAGAGGAATTTTTTTCAGGAGAGGGAGAAACGAAGGTGGAGACCAAGTATAGAGACTAAAGATTTAAACTTGATACCTTATCGAATAGGAAAAAAAAGCTTTTATTTGATCCTATGTGTAATTTGCTAAATTGTATTCGTGTTCCTTAACAGGTATTTCGATTTCCTATTTCAATTCGATCCCATTATAATATAATGATTCTCTTGTATCTGTTGGAGATTCATGAATTTTGGTAATATGAAATTTCTCTCATGGGATATATGTGCCTCCTCCTCCGATTAAGGTTGACTTATCAATATGCTTACAAAGTGTTTGATGTTTGTCCAAAGTTAAAAAGCTTGCTTCGTGTATGTTTAGAATGTCTTCTCTGTTATTTAAATATTTGCTTTAAAAATCATGCTGCATTTTATCCTGTGGGTACTTGAGGTGTAGTATAGAACTCACTCTGCGTATGAAGTATGTGTTTAGTGTTCAGATCTTAGATGTTGCATGCTAATTGTTGTGAGTAAATTTGTATAATATATATATGAGCCATAATATTTTGTATTGTTTTTGCTCCCTGTTTAACGGTTTCGTATCAGTAAATTCTGTCATGTAGAATATTTGATACCCATGGTTAAGACAACAATGATGCTTTGTTTAAAAGGAATTCCAGGTTTAGTGTTTAGATAACTGTGGGATTACTTACTTTTCATTTTGAATACTGCTGTGATAAGTACAAAAAACTGTATCAATGGATAACTCATTACAAAGATTTTGTGTACATACATAATCTATCAATACTGTTACTTCATTTTATTTTTTTTATTTTTTCTATGTTCTTTTTCTTTTGAATAGAACGTCCATAGAGCATTGTTATCGAGTTTTTTTTTTTTTTTTTCTTTCATTAAATTAGATATAATTTGTTAATATAAACTTAGTTAGAATATAATTTTAGGTAAAAAGATAGAAAATTACAACAACAAAAAAACTAAAATATATAAAAGATAAAAAAAAAATTCTTTTGTTATTCTTAATTTTTGTTATTTAACTATCTTTGCATTATGTAATTTGTGTATATATTAGTGTGATGTATATAAAAGAATAAATATATCAATTTTATTTTTATCTACGCCATGATTTGCAACGTTGATGTATGGTCTTCCATCTTCAAGTGTTGTACTTATCATATGGGTTTTCGTACGACTATGCTATCTTAAACCTTGTGCAAATGTGGATTTATTATCAAATAAAATTTTCTTTCATTTAATAAATTGGTTTTATTCAATATCCTAGCAGCGATGTACAATGTTGATGTATTGTCTTTCATCCTCAAGTGTTGTAAATATCATAAGGGTATAGCCATGCTATCTTACACCTTGTGCAAATGTGGGAGGATACGTCATAGGGAGATTTTTCCGTCAAGCTAAAAGTAAGACTTTTAAAATTTTGTTTTCTTTTCTTATAAATAATTTTAACATCTTGCTTTATTTGGGTTAAACAAATATTTTAAAATTATTGAAAATTTGTAAAACTAATTTAAGGTAGCCGTTTTTAAGACGGATGTGTCAAGGGTGCAGTAGGGTTAAGTTTTCACCCTTCACTGCGCATAATCAGACTCCCAAACCTTATCCAAAGACCAGCTTGCAACGAAAGGTTTTCCAATTTTTCCATTTAAATAAATTTGGTGGCGACTCCATTTGTTTTTATTATCTTCAAAATAATTTCGGGTCGTTACATCTAGTTTCTAAATAATCATTTCAAGCAAACTTTGATATATGAAAAGCTAATAAATACATTTAAACAATCCATAACATATAATATATCTCGATTATAGAACCTATGCTAGCACATACAAGATATCAAAGAAGCAATTAAAATGTTAGAAATTAAGAGTTTAGAGTTTAGAAAATTGCAAACACAATATATTCTGGTTCGTTCACCACCACTTGTGACCTACATCCACGTTGAAGTTGCTCGAACAATTCTTTCACTATCCGTCCAGCTTCACCTCCAAGCTTCGGGTGCATATTTTGGTAATCTTGATGGGCATTTGGATGTCTCCGTGGTTGCATATATCATTTCTGCCCTTACAAGAACATAAATGATAAAGACATGCAATAAGAATAGTGATAATTTGACTAAAATTATGAATTATTCTCTGGAGTCTTGCCTACATAAATGATATGAATGTTTTCTGGAGTATTAGAGATATATTTTTGCATGCTAGGACCCATAATATGAGTATTATCGAAATTTGGGATTTCTGGAATAACTTAGAAGTCGAAACCTGTTTTCCGAGCCCAGATATTCAGATATGAGAAGTTATGTATTTGGATATTCTGGGTGTGAGATCCGGAAACATGCTCGATAAGTATCTGGATATTCTGGGAAAAGTATCCGTATACTTCACACCCGAAGCAGATTTCGACCTTTTTATTTCCTCCTTTTTTCTTTTTTTCTTTTCATTCATGCAATAAGTGATTGGGGGCCATGTAGTAGAATCTGCCAATAAGTTCATTGTCTGTTTATTTTATTTATTACTTGTCATGATCAATTATGCATTTTCTTTTGAGAACCCAAGTATACATTTCAGTTATTGGTGTAATACCTAAAAGACATCAGGTGCCATATATAGTTGACAACTTGTAAGAGATGCCTAACCTTAATTGAGCTAAAGAAACATACAAGTTAATGAGTAAGAGGCACATACAGTAGTGATACCGGGTCTTTAAGACCATACAGTAGCTATAAACGACTAGTGATATATATATATATATATATATATATATATATATATATATATATATGAGGCATGATCATCATACAACGGTGTAAAAATAATGAAGTCTTACACCAAATCTTAATCATTTATTTCTGTGCATCTAACAATTGTAATTTATTGAAAATTAATAATTAATTAATTAGTGGAAATCCATAAATCTCAATCATGATATGCACAGAAATCAACCGTCAAGATTTGGTGTAAGACTTATTATTCTTACACCAGTGTAAGTTGATTTTATCCCTATATATATATAGGGTTTTATAATTCTCATGTTGAAGGAGAATTGAAATCTCATGTTGTAGAGATAAAAAGCATGTGGGACCCATGTGTTAGAAAAAATTATATTGGCTAATGCCGTTAATAGTATTCTATGCACAGTGATCTGCTTCTTGACTCAAGGGTATTTCTTCTATAGATACCTTGGAGAGAGCACCGGATCCGGAAACATGCTCGATAAGTATCTGGATATTATGGGAAAAGTATCCGTATACTTCACACCCGAAGCAGATTTCGACCTTTTTATTTCCTCCTTTTTTCTTTTTTTCTTTTCATTCATGCAATAAGTGATTGGGGGCCATGTAGTAGAATCTGCCAATAAGTTCATTGTCTGTTTATTTTATTTATTACTTGTCATGATCAATTATGCATTTTCTTTTGAGAACCCAAGTATACATTTCAGTTATTGGTGTAATACCTAAAAGACATCAGGTGCCATATATAGTTGACAACTTGTAAGGGATGCCTCACCATAATTGAGCTCAAGAAACATACAAGTTAATGAGTAAGAGGCACATACAGTAGTGATACCGGGTCTTTAAGACCATACAGTAGCTATAAACGACTAGTGAATATATATATATATATATATATATATATATATATATATGAGGCATGATCATCATACACCGGTGTAAAAATAATGAAGTCTTACACCAAATCTTAATCGTTTATTTCTGTGCATCTAACAATTGTAATTTATTGAAAATTAATAATTAATTAATTAGTGGAAATCCATAAATCTCAATCATGATATGCACAGAAATCAACCGTCAAGATTTGGTGTAAGACTTATTATTCTTACACCGGTGTAAGTTGATCTTATCCCTATATATATATATATATATATATATATATATATATATATATATATATATATATATATATATGGTTTTATAATTCTCATGTTGAAGGAGAATTGAAATCTCATGTTGTAGAGATAAAAAACATGTGGGACCCATGTGTTAGAAAAAATTATATGTGAGACCCATGTCAGCACGGAAATCGAAGGGTGTGTAGGAAAATTTGTAATTCTCATGTTGAATGAGAATTATAAAACCACATATATATATATATATATATATATATAATGTTTTTACAGTGAATGTAGATAAGTTATCTACATTCACTACTAAAACGACATTGTTTTGGGTTTAAAGATTAAAAAATTATATTGAAAAGACTACTATAACCCTAAAATAAATTATAATTATAAAAATACCTTGATTTCCACTCCAAAATGATGTCATTTTGGACTCAATGTAGATAACTTATCTACATTGACTGTAGAAAAAATGACCTCATATATATAGGGAAAAACATTTCTTCTTCAACTTGAGTTAACTTATCTCCGGTCACCCCAAAATTACGTCGTTTTGTTTATTTATATTAATTGATTCACCTTTAAATAATTTTGATTCCTTTTTTCTCTTCTTTTATTACCATTGATCTATCTTTATACGATTATGATTTGGTAACAGGAAATAAAATTCTCTCCAACAACTTGAGAAATGATAAGCTCATATATATATATATATATATATATATATATATATATATATATATATATGGGCTTATCATTTCTCAAGTTGCCGAAGACAACTTTATCTCCGGCTACTAAATCATAAACGTACAAAAATGGATTAATGGTAATAAATGAAGAGAGAGAAAAAGGGAATCATAATCATTCAAAGGTCAATCAATAAATATAAGGAAATAAATAATCAAAACGACGTAGTTTTGGGGTGGCCGGAGATAAAGTTATCTCCGGCAGCTTGAGAAATGTTTTTCCCTATATATATATATATATATATATATATATCTTCTAGTGATAGTTCAACTATTTGGTATCAAAGCCTGATGGGGAAGTAGGAATGTATGGATAGATCTAAATTATCTGTTATTTATCTGAGCCTTATGTTAACATTTTAATATGTGTTAGAAGCATATATGATTGTAGGATGAGAAATGAAAGTCTTGAAAACTTGTTCAGCTGTTGCAGTAAGACCCATGTGAAGGGCAGTAAGTCAAATTTGCCGATGTTGAACAAGGGATCAAGAAGATCTCTGACAATCTGTTGCTTATTTACGTTATAGTCTTAATATAATGCTCAGTTGATAAAAGTTAATTTACATCTATCTTTGTATTCATATGGAACCAAGTGATGGTGATGATATCTGGGAAATACATCTAATTTGCTCTCATGTTTAAATCTTTCTCTTCCAAGTTCTCCTTCAAATCATCTCAGCCATCCTCTTCTTCCATTCAGAAGGATCAAACTAGGAATCCTTCGAAAAATATCTTTAAGGAAGAAATCTCCTTTGAAGATATCAATCAAGAATTGGATAACTGGGAAATTCCCAGAATTCCAACAAATGAATTATACAAACCCGATGGAAACTTCTTTCGGAAATCTGACTATATCATCAGAACAGTTGAAAAGAATATCCCTTTGAATGATGAATTCGAAGAATTTAAACTTCTTTCCAACTCATCTATCCAATCTCATAAACAAAGTTATAATTATCTGCACATTGGATGTGTCCAAGTTGCTATCAAACCTCTTGGGATTGAAGGTCTTAATGCCTCTGTTCTTTTATGCCTTCGTGATACAAGACATAACAAATTCACAGATTCTATACTTGGAACTGTTGAAACAAGTCTAAGCAATGGACCAATCTTTTTCAATTGCTATCCTGATCGTATGGTTAGTCTCCTGGATAGAAATATCTTAGATGTCTTAACCTTGAACGTTGAAACAAGTGGTTTAGACATGAAAAATGGATCTATTCCAGCAGCTTTACTCTATAGGATTCAGTATAAGGTATTGAATTCTTCCATATCTAGAGTTCTTAAACCTAAGAAGACTGGAGAAACTACTTTGTTTCTCACTGACATGTCTAAGGCTAATGTGACTGTGCCTAAAACTATCTGTTGGAATGATGTTATACTTCCAGAAAAATGGAGGCTCGAGAAGGCAACACCTGCTCAACCTAGAGCCACTCCAAATTTCAGAGAAATCAAACAGTTCCCAAGTGGTGCTGTTGAAATCTCCTTTGACAGAAGAAACTCTTTCAGTTCTGCGAGTTCTTCCAGATCTGTTCAAACTCAAGACTTTCGTTCTGAAGATTTTCAATCTGCCCTTTCAAGGAGATCTTTCTCTACAGTCTCTGAACCTAGTAGGTTCAATCTCCATCTTCAAGGATTAGACACCTCTTCTTCTATTCCTAAACCTTCATATACCCAAAAGGATAAAAATAGTGTTCAAACTTTTATCCAATCCCCAAAATCTATTCACTCTCCAAAATCTATTCATTCCCCAAAATCTATTCAATCTCCAACCTATTCCTCTATGCATGAACCTTATGATGTTATCTGAGTTCATTATTGATAAAGAAACCCTTAGGAAAGACTTTAATTCTGAGGAAAGGTCTCCTCAAAAAGAATGGTTCTTCCAAAATTATAAGGGAATTAAAAGGCAACTAATTCAAGAAGAATTTTATAACTTTCTTAATAAAGTAAAGTTAAATATTCCTTTCTTTGATTGGTTCCAAGCTTATTCTGTCCAACAGGACATTGATTATCCATTCAAAACTCCCCAATCTGCTAATGTCATCACAGTTTGGCATTTGAAAGAAGGAGAAGTTGTTAAGTCTGAATTTCCTCCGACAACCTCTTTCTATCTCCCTAAACTTGTTGATAACAAAAGTAAATCTATTCTTGCTTCACCTTTTAAATTAAAGGATGAAGATGAAGAAATGTCTTCTATGGATTTTAAAAATCTTATTGAACAATCTAATTACACCAACAAATATCTTCAAGTTTTAGGAGAAAAACTTAACAATACTGTTAAAATTGATTCTTCATCCTCGGCATCTTCTTCTAAAACCTTGGAAAAACCTTTGTTCAGACCTTTCAAAATGAGTGATCAACTCAAAAGAGAATTTGCAAAATTAAAACCTACTCAATCACAGTCTCAGGATGAATTTCTTAAAAAAATTGATGAGAAATTAAGTACTTTAGTAATTCCTGATACTCCGCATTATTCGGATCAAGAGACTCAACAGTCTCACAAACATAACACTCGTTCTAAAAATATCAATACTTTGAGTCATTGTGATGATTCTCCTGAATCGGATGACAAATCTGAAATTAAAATTAATCCTATAACTGGTATTAATAATTGGAGAAACCCTTCCAAGCTTTATTACCAAAAAGCTACTGCTCCTGATCTTCTACTTGAAGAAAAGAATACAAGCTTTAAAAGTTTTAATGGTAACAATGTCTATGAATGGAACATAGATGGTCAATCAGAGTATAATATACTCAATACTCTGCACCATATGACTATGGTTGCAACTGCCTATCAAACTTCTCATAATTGTTCTGAAGCTGTCATAGTCAATATTATTGTCTCTGGCTTCTCTGGTCAACTCAAAGGATGGTGGGATAATTATCTTTCTGAAGAAGAAAGAAGTTCTGTTTATGACGCCGTTAAAGTTGGTATTGATGGCATTCCCATAATCTCGGATGGTAATACTATCCCTGATCCTGTTAATCAACTTATCTTCACTATCATCCAACATTTCATTGGTGATCCATCTTTATGGAAAGATCGTTCTGCTGAACTCCTTTCCAATCTCAAATGCAAAACCCTAGCTGACTTTCGTTGGTATAAAGATACTTTCCTTACTAGGGTTTACACTCGTGATGATAGTCAACAATCTTTCTGGAAAGAAAAATTCTTAGCTGGTCTTCCAAAATCTTTAGGAGACAAAGTTAGGGATAAAATCCGTCATCAATCTCCGACTGGAGATATTCCTTATGAGCAATTGAGTTATGGCCAATTAGTTGCTTATATACAAAAGGTAGCTTTAAAAATCTGTCAAGATGATAAAATCCAACGTCAACTTGCAAAAGAAAAGACTCAGAATCGTAAAGATTTAGGATCTTTTTGTGAACAATTTGGTTTACCCTGCACTACAAAACCTAAAAAACATAAAAAACAGGAACAGAAGCAGGTTAAAACATATAGGAATTTTCGTAAGAAACCTAATTACAATAAAAGGTTTAAAAATGAAAATCCTAAGCCTAATACTGAAACAAATAAATTACAAAATACATCTAAACCGATTAAGCCAACTATTTGCTACAACTGTGGTAAACCTGGTCATATTAGTAAGTATTGTAGGCTTAAGAAGAAACTTAATAACCTAAACTTAGATCCATCTATTGAAGAACAAATCAATAATCTTCTAATCCAATCTTCTGATGAAGATTCTGGAAAAGAATCTTCGGAAGACTTAAATCAAATCCATGAAGATGATTTATCTTCTAGTGATAATTCACAGTCATCACATGATATTAATGTCCTGACTAAAGAACAAGATCTTTTGTTCGAAGTCTTAGATTCTATCAGTGATCCCCAAGAAAAACGTGCTTACTTAGCAAAATTAAAATCATCTTTAGAAACCAGTTCTTCTAAATCTAAAGAATTATTGGTTCCTAATAAGTTTAATCTTAAAGATACTCTTAAAAAACTGGAAAAGAATATTACTGTCAAACCTATAACTGTCCAAGATCTTCAGTATGAGATCAATATTCTTAAAACTGAAGTTAAACAAATCAAATAACAACAACAAACTCATCAGAACATCCTTCTTCACTTACAAAATGAAGAGACATCTGATGAGCTTTTAAGATTAAAAACTGATGAGGATAAACTTGATGAGGATAAAAACCTAAAAGATGAAGAATTTTTAGGATTAATTAATCAATTAACCATTCAAAAATTCTACATCCCTATCAAACTCAATGTAGGTAACTTTGACCTTGAAATTGAAGCTCTGTTTGACACAGGGGCAGATTCAAACTGCATTCAAGAAGGTTTACCTTTGAAGATATCAATCAAGAATTGGATAACTGGGAAATTCCCAGAATTCCAACAAATGAATTATACAAACCCGATGGAAACTTCTTTCGGAAATCTGACTATATCATCAGAACAGTTGAAAAGAATATCCCTTTGAATGATGAATTCGAAGAATTTAAACTTCTTTCTAACTCATCTATCCAATCTCATAAACAAAGTTATAATTATCTGCACATTGGATGTGTCCAAGTTGCTATCA
>JAVKPL010002055.1:0-17998 GCA_032173675.1 Gastrolobium villosum
CTCAGTTGAATAACTTCCAAGGGCAAGCGCAGAACGGCTTTATTTTGCGCGAATTCTGCGCAATTGCTGACAAAGAAACAGTGGAAAGAACAAGAAAAAGCTGGGTAAGAGGGAAATAAGTGTCTTTTACAGCCTTCCAGATAGAGAGGTTGCTGAACACCTATTGGGAAGCAACCCAATCTTGTTTCTTTACAAACACATTCAACAGGATGCAGCCTGTTGAAGGATTGTATAAAGAAGAAATGCCTGCTTTGGCTACAACCATTCGGAAAGGCATCACTCAGCCACATTCCGCCTGGAAACCCAAACAAGGACAGCCAGAAGTGCCAGAAAAATTGGATAGGCTGGACCTCAATGAAGAAGCAATTTTCTGGCACTCCTTCATCAATTCCACCATCATAGCTTCTACAAATTTAAGTGATGTCAATGTGGAAAGGGCGGTGTTGTTGTATACTCTGCTAGGGGATTACAATCTGCATATTGGGGCTATTCTGTCTGATAGAATAGTCCAAATCATTACTCATGGGAGATTAGATGTTAGTTTGGCTCACTGCTCACTCATTGAGCAGCTTTGCATACAAGCAGGGGTGGAAATACCAGATGATGAGCCAAGAGATGTAAAGACAAAAGCAGATCTAACACAAAACCATTATAATGAAATGCAGAAGGAGTCCAGAAGGCAAGCTATCTGGAAAGCATCTGGCGGTGTTGTTCCACTACCCGCCCCAGTCTCAGCACCACCTACATCTACTGACTCTCAGTTGCTTCAGCAGTTGATGGTCCAGAGCAACTACATGATGAGCATGTTGGAGAGACTGTGCTTGGACAGGGGAATTGACACAGCTGGATTAATGGGTCAAGTTCCACCCAGTTCACAGGCGGGTCCATCTATGCCTCCTACTGCTGCTGATGATGATGTCCTTGGTGATTTTGAGGCTGATGATTTTATGGATGACATCTGAGTTTACTTTTTCATTGTCATTTACTGCGTCTTTTTAATTTCTTGAAACAATTCAGTTTTACATTTTGCAAACATGGTTGAACAAAGTTATTTTTGCTGCAATTTTAATTTGGTTTAAATTTTCATGATTATTCTGCTTTGGATATTAACAAGTATGTGTGTACTCCATATGGCAGACTAAGCTATAATCTAGATTAGTTTGTTGCTGAGGACAGCAACATTCTAAATCTGGGAAATGTCGCATAGCATGCTGAATGCAAGATTGCGAGGTTGATGAATATTGTGGAACTACACCATACACCATGAAAAAGGACGTCTTGTATTGAAAAAAAAAGAAAGAAAAAAATTCTCAGGTTCAAATATGCTTGATTAAATTTTGGATGCATAAACTTCTAGCATGATATTGTATAGGCAATTTCTTTCAACTAGTATGTCTGAATTTTTATGCTTGAATGATTAATAATGCCTAAATGATTATTTTGGAAGTCTAGTTTGACATCATAGCTAGTGAGTTTTTGTGCCTAAACACTTATTTATTCTGAGAGACTTCACTTTGATAACATTCTAGAACTTGCTCTGTTTCTCTGAGATGCATGCTATGATTGAAATGATTAAGGAAAATTTTATTCTGTTAACCATGGCCAAATAACCTACCTATATGAATTTTTCCATTACTAACCCCTTTGAGCCTGAGCCCTTTTTCCCGTTGATGGCTTAGCCATATTCCTATTGTCTTACCTTAATTGAGATTGAATCACTCATGTTTTGAAATGGAACAAAGAAATTGAGGTAAGCTCCACAGAGGTCAATGTAAAGAAAGGCGACTGAATTGTGCCCTTAAAATAAAAGGAGAAAAAGCAAAAAGCAAAAGGAAAAGGGTGAAAGGAATTAATTCCCGAAATTCTGTGGGAATGTTAGTGGAGCAAAACAAATGAGTTGAAGGTGTTAAAAATGAAATAATATCAATTTTTCAATCTCATTGTTGCTTGAGCTACTATCCATAAAATCCTACCCTTTAGCCCGGCCAAGTTACAATCTGTGAAGTCCTTTTGATCAATTGTGCATGTGTTAATGTTCCTCATCTTTAAGAACTTGAGAATATGAGCAAGCTTATGATAATGATGTTGCTGTGATAGATTGAGTGATTGTCATTTCCCCAAACACTTGAGTATTGAGCATTAATTGATTATCTGGGTGAGGGGTTTGCAAACTAGATTCTGATCTTTTCATAAAAGGCATTGTTAAAAATCCTTTGCATTGATTCAAGCTTGGTTATTGTGATAATCTATCAATTGGCTGTACAATGTTATGTTGGATTAATCTGTTTCCTGGATTTAGTCTTGTACATTGCTAGGGACAGCAAATTTTAAATCTGGGAATTATTTGATATGCGATCAGCATATAGGAAATTACAAGACGAAAAGAAGAAGAAAGTGACTCAATCAATGCAAGAAAGACAGAGAAAAAGATTAAAAACATCCAAAGTCTGAATATCAAGGAAGATGCATAAAAGAAGGCAAAAACATTGCAAAGAAGACATAGGTTCCCACGCTCAGAGCGCGGGAATGGCGCTCTGAGCGTGGGGGAAGGAAATTTGGCAGAAGGTCCCGCGCTGAGAGCGCGAGATCCGCGCCATCAGTGCGGGTGGGCAGAATTTGGCAGAAACTCCCACGCTCACAGCGCGGGAGTGGCGCTGTCAGCGTGGGAGGCGCGAAAGGATGGAAATTCAAATTTCACATT
The DNA here is from genome assembly GCA_032173675.1 of Gastrolobium villosum. Lineage (NCBI taxonomy): Eukaryota > Viridiplantae > Streptophyta > Magnoliopsida > Fabales > Fabaceae > Gastrolobium > Gastrolobium villosum. Next base: position 2,702 of record JAVKPL010002055.1, read on the forward strand.
TTAGGTCAAAGTCTCTTATAAAAAGAGACTCAACCTTTGAAGAAAAAGCACATCAGAATACACCACAAGACCTAGAAGGAGCAGATCCGGCTGAAGGAGGAGGGAGTTCTTCGCGTTCGTCGTTCCGTTCTTGTATTCTTCTTCTATTTTTATTTTCAGTTCATGTTGAAATCAGATCAGCGATCATGATGTTGATTGGCTAGATCTATTTCTGTAGTCAGGGGCATGATCCCTTTGTGAACAATTGTTACAAGGATTGAATCATTATATGTATTGATTTTAATATATTTCATCTTTATCTTGTGCGTACTGATATTATTTCTGTTAGATCTGATCAACCTAATAGGGAATGATATTCTGGGGATCAAGGTTCACAATAGGAATATTGGAATACTGATCCTGAAAGGGGATAAAGATGACTCTCCATGCATGTTCTAGGAATAGACTTGTATGGATTGCAGTCGTGGGATTTATCTACATAATGCTTATTTTCAGGCGGGATTACTAAGGGATTAGGGTTCCAACTGAAGTAAAGGGTTAGATCACCAAGGGATTGGGATCTAACTAATTATTTCTAAAAGATGATAATTTGTCTGAATTGTTAATCTCGATAAGTATTGTGAATCAATCCAAAGTAAAATTGGGAACAATTGGTGAATGTACCCTGGCTACAGTATTCTTCATTACTTCTTCTACAAGAACCCACATTAACCTGTGTCATGTATGTCAGCCAACTAGGCAAGAATGCATATGATTTATCCCAGTCACCAAATAACTTGACAATGACCTTCATTTTAGTCTTCCAAGCCTTCCTGTAAGATATGTTGTATCCATACAAACGTTGTATCCTCTATTGAATAAGAACCGGCTTTAATGATGGATCTTCTTTTAACATACTTATATAAAAAAAAACACCGACCAACCGTCAGAATACAAACTGATTAATGTAAACATACCTTAGGAAGTTAGATACATCGAATAATACATACTGATAATGGCTGCACATATCACATCAGAATCCAACTGTCTATGATCCCGGCTAAGACCTTGGTTTAGGTAGATGTGTTCTTTCCCCCACTTACTGACCACCCAAGTATTTCCATTCTTCGGCAACAATGCCCTCACATACCAGGGACATCCATCATTATGTTGTCGACACTTCATCACAAATCTATGGTCATCACTTTTTGCCACAACGGCAGTACGATGAGCCTTCATACAATATAATTTGACTGCATGTTGCATCTCAGATTTGCTATGAAACTCCTGATACAAATATAAAGGATTGCCTAATTGCCAGCCACCGTGATCATCATCGTCACCATACAATATCTCCGTCTCATCATTAGGGTGCCCAATTAATGAAGGAATAATGTGAGCTTTCATTCCAAAATGGCTCGACCTCAGAACCTATATCAAAAATTATAATGCCATCGTCAATACCAATCATAACACAAAGAAGAAATGCTAAATTAAATCTTTAAAAATGAATCTTACCACTGCTAACAGGGTCAACACGAAGTGGTCTCGTAACCTGCGAACCCGGAGATGGTGAGCTTGTGTCAGCGTCGAAATCACCCTCTACGTGAGTATCTGACGTGTCACCTAGCGGAATAACACTCTCAGGTTCACCGTCCTCATCGTTGTCCATATTGTCATCCTGCTCATCCTTATCTATTTCCCTCAGTGTTATCTGACTTATGACAGGTGCAGGTGTAGATAAATCGACTACTCTTTCTTCATGACCAAAATACGGTTCACTTCTTGTATGCATGGGTGCAGATGAAGATTGACCACAATCTAATTCAACATATATTTCAATAAAATTTTCACATTTTCGGTCAACAATTGCATCTATGACACATTCCACATCTTCATCATCACATATATCGTTACCAATGTAGTATATAGCATCTTTACCAACTGTAGTCTTTACCCTGGCAATCATCCGTTGAACGGATTGGCTGCCTTGCAGACTCAATTTTTGCTGAATTCTCTCCTTTAGCTCATTGTATGTAGTGCCCCGTTTGATTTTCAACATTTTCGTTTTTCCTTCAAATTGAACACCATTGGGGCCTTCATATTGCTTTCCATCATAGTAGATCATTGTTACATACATGTTTGGACTTGTGCTCATATTCCACACGAAATTGGGACTAGGGTTCTAAAATTGGGGGTTTGGGTTCGGATTTTGGGGGTTTGGAGTTGTGCAATCACAATGATTTCACAATATTAGGGCTTTAGAGACGGTGGGATCAAATACAATAGGATTGTAAGTATTACACATGAAAAAGGGACCTATTTTGGTTTACAGAACAACATTATTCGAAATGAGACTTATGTCGACATTTAATTGACTAAATATCCCAAGAATGTAGTCGATTAAGAGGGATTTTTAGTCGACTACATTGCGTGTGATGAACATTCTGACTTTTGACCATTTAGTCGACTATTTCTTCACCTTAGTCAATTAAATAGGGGCAGGTTGGTGGATAATTCTGTATGAGGGGCAGATTGGTTATTAATTATTTAATGAGGGGCAAAAGGCCTAATAACTTGGCCACATACCTATTTTAGAACTTATTATTGGCCTTCAAAATGAATTTTAGTATTATATTTTATTTTTAAAAAGTAAATTAAATCAGGGTGTCGGTCTATATTCAAAATATTTTATATAGACTTGAGGGTATAAATATTTGATTTCTGAAATCTATATAGTGATGATTTAACTTAAAAAGACTTCATTTGGAATTTCGAAGCACAATTGAGCAGCAAGTAAAACCTTTCACCTGGTCGGATACCTAAAAAAAAATTCACCTGGTCACTAACTTTTGTTTGCTTAGGTTGTTTTTTCATATTCCTTTTTTTCTTTTTCAACTGATTTTTTCTCTCGAATATAATGGATTAGAAGAAGGAAGAGGATTAGAATATGACCATATCTTTTACAGGAGGAGGAAGAGATACTTGTCCCACATTCGGATTTGGGTGGGAATAATCACCAACCCATGGAAGGTACTGATTGCTTTGTCCCTCTTTTTTGTTCACTCCATTTATTGCTTTTTTGACGATCTAATCAAATTGCTTTAAGAGTTCACGGAATCACTTCATGCATTGTTTGTTACTTTGTTTGAAAGAGAGAAAGGGAATACCTAGGTGATAAATTGTTCAAGTGTAAGCGTTGTCGTCCCCCCCCCCCCCCCCTTCTTTTTTTTAAGACAAAATGTGTTTTCTTGTTAGTTTGCATTTTAGAAGGTCTAAGTATTTTTTTTTTTTTTTGGTACAGAAGGTCTAAGTATTTTTAATATCTTTATTAATTGTGTTAATATTTCCCTCTCATCTACTTTACTGGCAAGCAAGTAGCGGGTCTATTTCAGTTAGGCTTTGTTTGGGAGTTTGGAGGGGAAGGGAAGGAAGGAGATCCAAGGGGGAGGGAGGGGAAGGAAGGGGAAGAAATTGGAGGGTATCCCCTCCCCTTGTTTGGGAGTCAAAAAAATGGAATGAGAGGATAATGGAGGGTCAATGAGATATTTTTACCATTTTACCCTCTCTTTTTTTAAAATTAATATAATTATTATACTTTATAAATTAAATTAAATTTAAAATTTATAAAAAAAAATTAATCATTTAATTTTTATTAAAAAATATTCTCCCTCTAAAAATTATTTTCTCTCTCTAAAAATTATTTTCTCTCTCTAAAATGATAATACATAAATTATTGTTCTGATTTTAATGGGAAGGGTAAAATAGTAATTTTAAACATTTTACCTCTTAAACCCCTTGAAATGGGGGAACTTAAATTTCATGAAGAAGGGGGATTTTGGAGGGTTTAGTAAAAACCCCCAGAACCTTTCCCTCATTTTTTTTAACTCACAAACAAGGGAAGGGCTTCCTAAAACCCTCCCTTCCCTTTCCTTCCCCTCCAAAATCCATCTCCCAAACAGACCCTTAAGGTCACTCATTTTTGCCCCCAGTTTTTAGCTAATTTAATTAAGGCATGGTACTTAATTGTTCTTCTCATTTATTTTGATCATCATTACTTGTAGCTCAAACTGAAACTGTCAAAAGACTCAAACTATGGAGAATCAGCGCCTTGAGGACCCTTCATCATCAAGATTCACATGGAGAATTCACAACTTTTCTAGGATTACTGCAAATAAGCTCTATTCTGAAATATTTGTTGTTGGTGGCTATTAATGGTATCGTGCTTACACAAAGTTAATGCTCATTTTTTGGAAATTTTAGTTCCTAGGTTTACTTATTTTCAGTATCTCTCCTGAATCTTGTTTTGCACTTGGCAGGCGTGTGCTTATTTTCCCGAAAGGCAAAACTGTGGACTATTTGTCCATATATTTGGATGTTGCAGAGTCAGCTAATTTGCACAATGATTGGAGCAGATATGCACAGTTTAGTGATGAAACTGGATTTATTAATGGAATAGAGATTGCAAATAGAAACAGGTTTGCAAATGAAATGGTAATTATATTGAAACTGTATACAATCTGTGACACTTTGGCTCGTATGATATTCACAAAGGTGAATAGGCTAACAACAATGGCTGCAATCAGCCTTAAAGGAAAGTAAAAGACACCCCAAGGGACTCACTGAGTACCCTTCCCCATATACTACTCATTACTCAATAATCTACCCTTACACATTTCATTCCCTTCTTTTATAACCAATTTCCAGCACCCATTCTCTCTCCTCTAACCAACTTTCTTCACCACTAATCTTCTCACCATTCTGTTACATTATTCCCTTTTCCTTGCCTCTCCATTCTGTTACACTATTTCCTTTTCCTTGCCTTTGTCACGTGACCCACTCACATGGTCTTCCTTCTCCTTTGCCTTCCCATATGATGATTCCCCTCCACTTGGGCTTCTTCCCTTTGGGCCTTTGTCATAGATATGGTCTTTATCCACATTATACTCAGCTCCACTTCTCCTCTTTCTAGCATAAACCTTCAATGGCTTCCCATCAATTCCTCCCTCCTTAAAATTCACCTTGTCCTCAAGGGGAAAATGAGGAAATTGTACCCGAAAATTATCCAGAATCTCCCAAGAGTTGTCACAATCGGATAGCCCACTCCATTTGATCAAAATTTCAATTTGGCCATTGATCAATCTCCTACTAGCTAAAACTTCTGCTGGATCTACTGTCAGCTCTAGTGATTCAGCCAAGCACTTGGGTAATTCCAAAATTGGAACCGTTGGATCTATGGCTTTTTTTAATTGAGACACATGAAAAATAGGATGAATCTTAGCATAATGGGGAAGTAGAATTTCATAAGCAACTAACCCAATTCGTTTTGTAATTTCAAATGGTCCATAATAACGGGGACTAAGCTTTTGATTCATGTGTGTAGCCAATGATTTGAGTTTATAAGGCTGAATCTTCAAATATACCTTGTCACCTACCACATATTCCACAGCCCTCCTTTTCTTGTCCGCCTGCCGTTTCATGAACTCCTGGGCCTTGCATAAATTTTGTTTTAATTCCCCCAATATAGCATCACGGTTCAGCAACAATTGATCCACTGATTCCAGTTGTGTATGACCACTGTCAAAATGAATTAATATGGGGGGATCACGCCCATATAAAGCTTTAAAGGGCGTTATGTTAGTAGACCGATTATATGAAGTATTAAGCCAGAATTCGGCCCATGGTATCCATTTGACCCAGCCCTTAGGATGTTGACCCACAAAACAGCGAAGGTAAGTTTCCACTGTCCTATTAACAACCTCTGTTTGTCCATCCGTTTGGGGATGATACGCGGAGCTGAACTTCAACTTGGTGGCTGCCAAACGGAAAATCTCTCCCCAAAATTTGCTAGTGAATATTTTGTCCCGATCCGATACAATGGACTTTGGGAATCCATGTAAACGGACTATTTCTCGGATGAAGACAGCAGCTACTTGCTGTGCAGTAAAAGGATGGGATAGTGGAATGAAATGAGCATATTTGGTTAGTCGATCAACAACTACCAATAAAGTGTCCATGCCCTTGGATTTTGGGAGCCCTCCAATAAAATCCATAGTGATTTCTTCCCACACGCGTTCCGGCACCCCCAGTGGTTGCAATAGGCCAGCAGGTGCTAACTGAGAATATTTCTGCTGTTGGCAAATGCTACAAGCTTGGACAAATTTTGCTACATCCCGTCTCATTCCCCTCCAATAAAACAGATTAGAAATTCTTTTGAATGTCCTCAATTCCCCTGAATGTCCTCCCCAAGGTGAAGAGTGAAACTCATGTACGAGTAAAGGAATCTGAGGAGATTTTTGAGGGATAACCAACTTACCATTATACCACAAACAGCCACGACTGAGCTTGTAACCCGGATGAACATTTGGATCCTGTAATATTTCTTTGATGAGTTTGTTGCTGACTTCATCCTCCAATAGCTCCTCGGACAAAGACTGCAAATTAGGACTGGATACCATTGTTAGCTCTTTGAATTCCATAACCCGTGAAAGAGCATCAGCAGCCCTGTTTTCCACCCCTGGCTTATATTGGATTTCAAAGTCAAATCCTAACAGCTTCGCCACCAACCTTTGTTGCCCTTCCGCCATTAATCTTTGCTCAGTTAAGAACTTCAAACTCCTTTGATCTGTCCTTATAATAAACTTCTTGCCCAATAAATAGTGTCGCCATTTATGTACAGCAAACACAATGGCTTTGAGCTCCCTTTCGTATACAGACAAATTCTTAGCATGATCCGAGAAAGCTTGACTCAGAAAAGCTATAGGAATCGCATCTTGCATTAACACTGCTCCCATCGCTATTCCCGATGCATCTGTTTCTACCACAAATTGTTTATCAAAATTAGGCAAAGCTAACGTGGGCAGCTCTAACATTGCTTGCTTCAGCCCTTCAAAAGCTTTCTCTGCTTCCTCACTCCACACAAAACTGTCTTTCTTGAGTAACTGAGTTAGTGGCCTTGCCTTTAACCCATACTCCTTCACAAACCTCCTATAATATCCCGTAATCCCCAAAAATCCTCTCAAACCTTTTATGTTTTTAGGCCGTGGCCACAACCTCATGACTTCCACTTTACCCTGATCGGCTTTGACTCCCTCTTTGCTAATAATGTGTCCCAGGTATTCCAATTCTTCCTTACCAAAGCTGCACTTTTTTTTATTGGCTGTAAGTTTATTCTGTCTCAAAATTTCGAGTACTTGGGTCAGATGTTGGACATGAGACTGAACATCTTTGCTGTACACTAAGATGTCGTCGAAGAAAACCAGTACGAAATTTCTCAAAAATGGTCTGAATACTTCGTTCATCAGTCCTTGAAACGTGGATGGAGCATTTTTCAAACCGAAGGGCATTACAATGTATTCGTAATGTCCTTCATGTGTTCGAAATGCCGTTTTCGGAATGTCCTCTACACACATCCGGATCTGATTGTATCCGGATTTTAAATCCAATTTCGAAAACATTACCGCCCCTCCCAGCTCATCTAGGAGCTCATCAATCATGGGCATAGGGAACTTGTCAGTCACAGTAATGTGATTGAGAGCCCTGTAATCCACGCAAAACCTCCAACTTCCATCTTTTTTTTTAACAAGTATTAAAGGACTAGAGTAAGGGCTATTGCTAGGTCTGATCATACCTGACATCAGCATCTCCTTCACGAATTTTTCAATCTCCTCCTTCTGGTAACGTGGGTATCTGTATGGTCGGATATTCGGAATTTCTCCCCCCTCCTTAAGGTTGATATGGTGGTCACAGGCTCTTGCTGGAGGAAGTTCTTGAGGAGTTGTAAAAATATCTTCATAAGTATGTATCACTCCCTTCTATGGACTCCCTGCCTCTCGCGGATTCTTATCCTCCTTCACTGACAGTAGACTCAACTCAATGTAATATTTTTCTGCCCCTTTCTTCCATGTTTTCCCCACCTTTTTGAAGGACATCATACTTCTGGTCACGGTCGGGTCTCCATTTAACTCAATCACTCCATTTTCCGTTGGTATTTTCAGATTAAGATCTCTGAAATTGGCCCGGATCTCCCCCAAACTAGCCAGCCATTCAAACCCCAGAACCACATCTACACCCGTTAATTGGAAGAGGTAAAAGTCTTGAACCACCGTAAGATTGGGGAACAAGATTGTTACCTTTTTACATAAGCCTCTATTGTGTACCTGGTGACCATCTCCCACCTCCACCTTATGCGTCGAAGATCCATCCATAGGTAAGTGCAACTCCGTTGCTAGTTGATCGTGTATGAAGTTGTGTGTTGCCCCTGAATCTATCAAAACCATCACCGTCCTTCCCCGTATTTTTCCCCACACCTTCAACGACTGATTCGTGGTTACTCCCACCACGCTGTGCATGCTTAACTTCAACACTTGCTCTCCGCCGCCGTTGATGGCTGCCTCCCCTTCATTCTCTTCGTTCATGTCGTCTCCTTCATCCCCGATACCCAGTAACATGATCCGGAGGCTTGGGTTGCTACAGACATGGTCATGAGAGAAAGGTGCGTCGCACCTGTAGCATAGGTTCCGTCGACGATACTCAGCCATCTCCTCCTCCGACAATCGCCTGAACCGTGGGTTCCGTCGGCCATGTGTGGTACTCGAACCTCCACTCCCATTTGTAGATCCCTGTCCTTCTCCCATCACCGACACTTTTTGCCCTGAGTTAGGGTTATTTTCATTGGGCTGGGGTTGTGGCCCATTTCCCCTCTGAAACCCACTATTATTATTATTATTATTATTGGACATCCTCCCACTTACATTCGGCCCAAACTGAGCACCCTTGGTGGGCAACGCGGTCCGTTGGTGATGGCTCGACCCAGGCCCACTTCCACTGCGGCCCATACTTCCCTCACTCTTCCCTGTCACCATCTCTTTCTCCTCCACGCGTTGTGCCAGTGACATCAGCTCTTCCATGCTATGAATCTGATGTAGCCTCACTTCCGCACGGATTACCTCACGTAATCCATTGAGGAAAGCCGCTTTCAACACCTCATCATCCGCGTCCCGCAAAGGTACCGCTAACATCTCAAAGTTCTCCCTATATTCTGACACCGTCCCTGACTGCCTCAAACACATGAGGGCTTCGAATGGATTTCCAGAGGATGATGTGTGGAACCTCTGTAGCATGGCCGCCCTTAGCTGTCCCCAATCGATGTCCGGATTCCTGGATTCCCACCACTGGAACCAATTGAGTGCTTTCCCCTCCATGCAAATCGAAGCGGCTTCGACTTGTTCCTCCGGTGGGATCTGATTAATCCGAAAATATCTTTCCGCCCGATAGATCCATCCGTATGGATCTTCTCCCGCGAAATATGGGACCTCTAAGCGTCTCATACGGTCATCATCTCGACCTCCTCCATTGCGGTTGCCTCTCCCTGCGTTTCCGGTCCCGTTGCTGTTCGAGCCTCGTCCTTCTCCTGAGTTGGGCTCCTGTTGATCAACTCTATCAAAGTATGCCATCACCGTTTCGCGTAGTTGACGCATCTCCAGGGTCATCTCCTCAACCCTTCCTTCAAACTGAGTGGTCCTCCTTTCGATGGATTCTATTCTTGCCTCCATTCTCGTCACCACCATTCACTGCTCCGAGGAACGGGAGCTTTGATACCAAATGATGAAACTGGATTTATTAATGGAATAGAGAGTGCAAATAGAAACAGGTTTGCAAATGAAATGGTAATTATATTGAAACTGTATACAATCTGTGACACTTTGGCTCGTATGATATTCACAAAGGTGAATAGGCTAACAACAATGGCTGCAATCAGCCTTAAAGGAAAGTAAAAGACACCCCAAGGGACTCACTGAGTACCCTTCCCCATATACTACTCATTACTCAATAATCTACCCTTACACATTTCATTCCCTTCTTTTATAACCAATTTCCAGCACTCATTCTCTCTCCTCTAACCAACTTTCTTCACCACTAATCTTCTCACCATTCTGTTACATTATTCCCTTTTCCTTGCCTCTCCATTCTGTTACACTATTTCCTTTTCCTTGCCTTTGTCACGTGACCCACTCACATGGTCTTCCTTCTCCTTTGCCTTCCCATATGATGATTCCCCTCCACTTGGGCTTCTTCCCTTTGGGCCTTTGTCATAGATATGGTCTTTATCCACCTTATACTCAGCTCCACTTCTCCTCTTTCTAGCATAAACCTTCAATGGCTTCCCATCAGCATTTTGCATCCAAGAGAAACAAAATAATAATAATAATAATAATTAAAAAAGAGGTGAATGTTGGATTGGAATTTTGCTAAATTGTAATGCATTAGTCAAAAATACCACAATGACATAAAGTGATGAGTATAAATTTCAATAACAAATGACATACCTCTTTAAGCTTCCTTCCAAGCCATAGCAGCTTGTTCTTCATCAGCGGATTCTCTTCAGTGTCTGCTCTATCCTGACAGTGTCTGAAAAAATGGAGCCTGATATTGCTCCACTCCATGTTGAAAACTAACGACCTTCTCCAATCAGTCAATGCAGGCTCGTCTGCCATGAAAGCCTCAATTAGCTTGTCACAATCTCTAGTCATTTGGTAATCCTTCAAGAACCCTGTACCATCATTATCATCCCTTTTCTCATCACTTCCATTGGGATCATCACAAGAACAAGCAGCACTGGAGGTACCAGTACACGACAACCGTTCCCTGATATAATTTGGCACTGCCCTTGTCTCACGAGCAATGGCATTAGCTGGGAAAGAGTGCTGCTGATCTGCTCGATCAAGGAACAAGTTATCATAACAGGAATTAGGATCTTCTCGTGTAACAGAACCATCATGTTCAAGAACACAATTTATATTGCAGAAACCCACCATGATTGGTTATTAGGCTAGTAAAGCGTAACATGTTGCTATGAAGCTCCCACTCTGCCCGGTCAAGGGTTTAGGGTCTGTAGTAGGTAGCCTTATCTATCATATGCAAAAATATAATTACAAGATCAACCTTGCATTTGCAAAAGTGTGATCACATGAATTGAACTTGTGACCTCTGGATCACATGGCAACAATACTAATCATAGTGCCAAGGCCTCCCTTCGTTATCAAGCTAGTATTTGTATTAAAAATTAGGGTTTAAAGTTTCTCATATTATAGGAGATAAGATAAAATTATCTTCTAGAGAAAAAACTAGGACCCACATATTTTTATGTACACGTGGGAGATAATTTTATCTCTCCCGAAAAGCTTTAAACCCTAAAAATTCTTAAGTGACTTTATTTCTCTACAATAACCTTATCCTGTTATTTAAACATGAGAGGAGAGAATCCAAATACTACTATCCAACATACATTAGTATTGTTCCTTTTCTTTGGGTAGCATACAAGTATTGGAAGGAGAAACAAACAAGGAACTCCCTATGCTGATTTCACTATCCTAATATAATGCGGCAAACAGCCAAACAGTTGGTGGGTGTGTTAAAATTGAGCTGAAAAGTCACCGGTGACTCACCTTTGGAAGTAAAAGTGAAGCATGAAGGTCGAAATGAATTTGCAATGAATAAGAAGGGAGAAGTAAAATCTGCACTGGGCTTAACTGCGGCAAACCTTGGTGGTGGAAGCGAAGAAAATGATTGAAGAATTGCTGTCCGTAACTCCATGTGTTGGATATTTTTCTATCTAATATTCAGATATTGGATAATAGGTGATGTCGTTAGACATTTAGAGTATAAAAAAAGCAAATAAAGAAAAAGGAATGAGTGTTTGGGAGGTGAACGAAGAATAATAATAATAATAATAATAATAATAATAATAAAGCATAAGCTTGGAACTTGGAACTTGGAAGAGGTTAAAAATATCCCAGCTCAAGAGGGTGGAAGGAAGTGGGACATGACAAAAGACCAAAGAGGGGAAATGAACTGAGGTATAAGCAGGTCTCACATGTCATAAAAAATAGGAAATCAACTTGTTGTATCTAATACCCCTCTAATTCCAACAGGTGTTCGCAATTGTATCGGTTTTGAAAGCAAATATCATTCGATTCAATCCTTTCGATTTGATTATATAATTTTTTATTTTATTTTTTTTTATTTTTTTTTTCAAATCTGATTCGATGCAATTCAAATTTTTTCGGTTTGGATCGGATCGGTTTTCGATTTTTTGAAAATCCTAACATTTATTTCATGATTATTGTGTCAATAACATTTTTTTTGTATATATTGGCTTTGTAATTTTATTTTATTTTTTGAAATACAAAACTATTAGTAAACTATAATATAGTTTGTCTTTTTTTAACAATGAGATATGAAGTTCTACAAAGATAAAATTTTGTTGATGAGACGTGACTAGATTTTTTCTTGGATTTAGTAGATGGGTTAATGAATTTTGGGTTTAAAAATTTTTAGGCTATGATTAGGGAAAGATCCAAGTACATAGTAGAGAATTAATATATTGGATCAGTTTTCATCAAACCATCCAAAAACCGATCCAATCCAATTAAAATTTGCGGTTTTTAATCGGTTTTCAGTTATCGATTTTTCGGTTCGGTCACCGCGGTTTGAATTGGAAAAAATATTTGCTTATCAAATTTAAATTTAAAAAAAATGTAAAATTCAAGAAATGGCATTAATAATATTTAAATCATTAATAATTTTGAAAAAAAAATGGCATGCTACATATTTAAATTCAAAAAAAAAAAGGCAATTTGCTTATCAAATTTGGACTATTTTAAGAGTGTAAGTATGGTTTTGTCAAATCTGACCAGCTAGACTTTTTATATAAAGATCTTGTGAAACTTCATATATAATGGGTTAATGTAACGGGTGAAAGATGGAGATAGAGAAGGAGGAAAATAAAGAATGTAACACGCTCGAGATATCTTGCAAAAGCGAGAAGAGAAAAAGCGTATTAATAATTGAAACTGAAAATAGGAAAGCAAAGTTGCGAAAGTTGAAGAAGAATATGAAAGTTAAGAAGTCAAATGTAACTGAACTTGGGTATTAAAATATAAGTGTCAATTTAATTGTGATACTAAAAAAATGGTATAATTGAAGTAGTTATCAAATAGTACAAAACTGAAACTGAAAATGGGGAAGCAAAGTTGTAAAGTTGATGAGAATTTAAGAAGTCAAATGTAACTGAACTGGGGTATTAATATTTAAGAGTCAATTCAATTATAATACCAAAAAAGTAGTGGAGCAAAAGTAGTTATTAAATGAGTTTTATAATTCTCATTCATCATGAGAATCCAAATTTTTTTACACACCCTTTGATTTCCGTGCTGATATGGGTCCTACATATAATTTTTTCTAGTACATGGGTCTCACATGTTTTTTATCTCTATAATATGAGATTTCAATTTTCCTTCAACGTAAGAATTATAAAACCCTTATTAAATAGTATAATACAAAAATCGAAAAGAGAAAGCAAAGTTATAAAAGTCGAAGGGAAGTTAAAAAGTAAAATGTCACTGAACTTGGATATTAAAATGTAAGTGTCAATTCAATTGTGATACTAAAAAGACAATGTAATTGAAATAGATATTAAATAGTACAAATCTGAAACGAAAAATGGGGGAAGCAAAATTGTGCGAGTTGAAGGGAAGTTAAGAAGTCAAATGTAACTAAGCTTTTGGTATTAAAATGTAGGGATTTGCATGTATCATTTAACATGACATAAAAAAGTTTCTTACCCACATAACATTTTGTGGGACTCACAGTAAAAATAAAATAAAAAACTAAGGCACGCAAAACGAATCTCTATAACATTACACAATCACTCTTCCTACAACATAACTCTTATAAAACCCTAAAATGTAAGTGTCAATTCAATTGTGATACTAAAAAATAGTGTACCTGAAGTAGTTATTAAATAGTACAAGATTGAAAATGGGGAAGCAAAGCTGTGAAAGTTGAAGGGAAGTTAAGAAGTCAAATGAAAATGTACTTGGTTATTAAAATGGAAGTGTTAGTTCAATTGTGATACTAAAAAAATAGTGTAACTGAAGTAATTATTAAATAGTAAAAAACCGAAACTGAAAATGGGGAAGCAAAGTTGTGAAAGTTGAAGGAGAATATGGAAGTTAAGAAGTCAAATGTAACTGAACTTGCGTATTGAAACATAGAGAGAGGATATTTTTATTACCAAAATTTTTCACTATTAACTTATTATCAATCTAATTATTATTGGATCAAAGAGAGAGAATGTTAAAAAGTTTTGGAAGAGAGAGAAAATATTGATCCAATGGTGATTAGATAGGTAATAAGTTGGTACTGGAGAATTTTGGTAGTAAGAATATTCCTCCTCTTCAAAACATAAGTGTCAATTTAATTATGATACTAAAAAATAGTGTGATTGAAGTAGTTATTAAATAGAACAAAATTGAAGCTGAAAATGTAAGTGTTTTTTTTTTTTTTTTCAGTGTAACTGGTTCGGGTAACACCAAGGACAAGACATGCTTTTGCTGTTAGAGCAGCTTTTTTATTTATATTAACGTGTTTATATTCATTTTAATTTAAAATAAATATTTATAATCAATATCCTCAAATTAAAAATTAATATATATATATATATATATATTTATTGGTCATGTGATTGGACCAGTGACCCGGCACTCCGATCGGTTCGATAACCGGGTCGATTTTTATAACATTACTTTTTTCCAAAAAAAAAAAAAAAATGCTAGCGCCCATTATATATACATGTGTGAAGAACAAGTTATGTGAGAAAGATGGGTACTACAAGAATTTCTGATGTCAAATTGGTATTCTTATTTGAATTGTTCATTATCACATCAGGTTAGAAATCATGCTTTATTTTCAACTACTATCTTATTTCCCAACCCATGGATTGATTTTACTATGCATTATGTTGTGGTTTTTCACTCGGACTAATTTACCTTCAAATCTTTCGTATGTTACATGCAATGTTATTCTAAAGCATGTTGTAGATATGTGCATTATGCAAGTAACATTGCGCAATTTGATGCAAGAAATGGTGTGCAACCACAGACGCCTTGTTGGATATATTGTTGGTTTCCGTGCAAATGTCGATCGGGAGCTTGTTGGTGTCCTCCAGCTTCCTCCAATCCAAATCCTATACAAGCACCCTTAAACTGAGTATCGAGGATATTGTGATGCTATCCCCAAGTATGGATAAGAATAATTAAGTTATAATAAGGAAGGATTGCATCGTGTTATGTATCCAATCATTACCTTATGAATGTTAAATAAAACATAGCTTTTAATGTTTTCTCTACTTTTCTTATTTGGTAATTATACATGATTTAGTTTAAAGATAAGTTCAAAATGAGTTTTTGACTACAATTTTTATACCTTCTCTACGATGGAATGTTCATTATCTTTATATGCATCTACAACTACTAG